>JARJCX010000499.1:0-62527 GCA_029282285.1 Mycena rebaudengoi | reverse complement strand
GTTTGTTTCTTTTACGGTTTCATGCGCTTTTATTTACTGCGCTGGTTCGCCTTATCCTGTTTATAGGAACACCGTCGGCGCCCTTAATTTTGATACCGCTCCGGGGGGTTTATTAATCCTTCTCGTTCGGATCCCGGACATATCGGTGTTCAGAGCACTACTGCTGATTCCAGCCGGTATATTATGGTCATGGATGGAAAGACTGTTACCTGCGTGTCCGCCGTCATGTCTGCAGAGTCTGTTCTGCGTGAAGGGCAGTCGATTGGGAAGTCTATGCCTAGGAAATGGTTGACCGCGTTGTTCCATAATCAGGAGTACGAGCGCTTCGTCTCGTTCGTCTGTCTCGCCTTCAACGCTTCCTGTGTATACGGACAACTTGCTCATGGCGGAGTTGTGTTCCAGACTAGGATGGGTGCGAGTAAAGGAGCCGGTGAGTGTTTTTTATTTATTTATTTTATTAATTTCCTTATTTTATTGATGCACTTTAGGTGCCTTCAATTCTATACACAAGAGTGGCCTTGTATCTCCTCAGAAAGGGTCCAAACCAGCCCAGTCTATTGAATCTCGTACTGCTCTTAACTTTGAGGATAAAGGTATGCTGATTCTTTAACATTGTCTGTATTTTTTACTGGTTTGGTGCTAGTTCCCATATACGATGCTCGCAATGTTCGGTTCGACTTTCAGACTGATTTGTCTAGATTGAGTTCGCTCCCTCCTTTTCCTGGGGAGATTCCGTTCGGTTCTTTCGTTGTGGTTGGATATTCGGTCAGCGGTTGGAACGCCGTGCCTGCAGTCAATTCGGACGGGATCAAGCATCCTCATTTAGGTTGCAATATCTTATGGGCAGTCGTTTTTGGTGTTCCTGATCTCATTGCAAGTACTTAGTTGTGGACCGTGCTGTATGTTGTTCTGATGGAGTTGACTGTTTTTGTGTACGGCCTTTCATCTCTGGAGGAACTGCTATACATTGCCTTAAAAGAACGGGAAGGAATGAACAGAAAATTACCTCCATCTACAGGGAACGATTTTGTTGATGGGCGGGAGAAAACGGTAGGCATGATTGTATGATGTCCCTGATTTACAAAAAATAAACTGCGCGCGTTGCGGACTCTGCGCGAGTTATTTTATTTTTTTTTTTATTTTTTGGTGACCTCAAGGCTATCTGTCCATTGGGTGCATAATCGGTCGCTAGTATCTCTAGATATATTTCTGGCTCAAACGGAGGCTTAGATTGCTTCCTGAGACCGCCCGGAAGCCTGCCGAAGAATTGATCGCTGCTTTGATGCGATCAAATTACAGTTAAAGTCGTCAACTTGAGGACTACTTGAGGCTTAAATGTAGGGTTAACCGAGACGAGAAGCAAGCCGCGTGAACGACCATTATTGACATTGTTCGAGTATCACATTCCAGATGTTGAAAAAAAAAAAAAGTTATGCACGCGAAATATGCGAGATTTTTTTCCCCATTCATTTTTCACTTTACCCTCATCCCATTGAGGGAGTTTCAGTGGTTTTCAGCTGCCTTGCTTAACCCTTCATGTTTAAGCCTTAAAATGACCACTTAAACTGTAGTTTGATCGTATCAAAACAGCGGTCAATTCTTCGGCAGGCTTCTGGGCGGTCTCGGGAAGCAATCCAAGCCTCCGTTTAAGCCAGCAATGTATCTAGAGATACTGGCGACCAATTATACACCAAATGGCCAGATATCCTTGAAGTCAACAAAAAAAACTTCGCACAGAGGTTGCGTGCGCGCAGTTTATTTTTGCAACATCGGGAACATCATATGATTGAGGATATCGTGTGGGAGCAAGTTAGCAGATGATCAGTTTTCGTGTTTATTTCAAAATGTCTCGGTTGTTGAGTTTTTGCGTTCGAGCGGAAGACTGATGACTCTAGTCTCGGTGCCAGTCTGTCATGACATCCCAATTTCGGGAACCCTGTCATGACAGTCTGGGCTTATCCCAACCCATTAGCCGTACCATTGCGCTATCAAAACTTGATGGCAATTTCTCACGATGTCGCATGGCTTAACAAGGAGCTCTTTTGTTCAAATCAGCCTTGAATTCCATAAAAATGGGCAAGATTCATGACAATTAACCTGTTGTATGATGCATAGCTGCAAACCTAGTCCATCGACAGCCTGGATGTACCCAGCGAATTTTTTGGGACTGACTGTCATCTCATATGACGAATCAACTGAGAATATGAACAGTACACTCCCGCTTTCTCACCTGTCATGCTGCGAGTCACCAGTAGTCCCTGGGTACTTACAGCTTAAATAAGTATGGAAAGGCAGAGTATTGTGCACTCGAACGAGGCAGAGGACGATGCGACCTCGTGAGAAATTACCATCAAGTTTTGATAGCGCAATGGTACAGCTAATGGGTTGGGATAAGCCCAGACTGTCATGACAGGGTTCCCAAATTGGGATGTCATGACAGACTGGCACCGAGACTATGATGACTCGACGAAAATGGAAGTTGCTCATGTTTGCTTGCGCCTTTACACACGGTCGCTATTGTACCCGGTTATGTGCCGCCTTTAACTTACACAAGCCTCTCATGTCTTCCGTCAACAAACGGATGACCACCGATGTGCTTCAGTCTTCTTTCGTATGGTATCGTGATGGCAACGTAGTGTTGCAGAATGACTTTGGGCTGGCAGAATACCGCGCAAATAATATTAGAATTGGATGGTTCAAATATAGTGTAAATGGGGCTCTTTGTCATCTTGGGTGCCCAGAAAGTCCAGAAATCATCAGAAAGGGTTGGTATAGAGGTCATACAAGCTTTCCATAGATCTGTATATTTTTTTGGGTTCGTCGTACTGCGAACAAAGGTGTGTGTTCACAAGCTGTCACGTTCTGGCTGTGCGTCACAGCACATCACAACGGCGGAACCCGATGAAGAGCATCATGCAACTCGACATCCAAGGTAGTTACTGCCAGAAGTTAAAATATATCCCAGAGAAGTATTCGGGGAAGAGCTTCAATTGAAATTTCCTGGAATTTTGTTGAGAAATGAATATTTGAGAGGCTTTGCAAAAAAAACCGTGTTTTCGTCCTTCTTTCACTCCTCAGAACACAGCGAATTTTAGATATGCTGGTGCAGGACAAAAGCAAAAGGTGTAGCCATACTTACAAACTAAAAACTATACCAAATGACCTCATGTGTCGGAGCCGGTGTTGCTTTGGTAGGAGGTGATTCCCAATCCCCTCAATTTCTGGACTCTGCAGCAAGCCCTTTCTGACGGAAGCGTGTTTGGCTTGTTTGTTCGCTCCGGCATGTCACTGGCATGTTCGGCTTCGTCAGAACGGGGCTTGTACCGAACCTAGATATTCGCGCATCTTGTGGTGTATTTGACTTTATTTTGACCGAACTGATTGATCTCTCGTGAAGACTCGATTTGTGTCCACTACTTTCATCTTGACGATCGTGGATCCAGATCTCAGATTGGCGTTTAGGAGGAATCTAGCTAGCAAGGACGGGTGTCTAAAGGTTACGTTGAAGTTCTCAAGCAATTAGTCTTTAGGTGCCGTTCCTTCTTCTGCGGAGTATGCGAGTTTTCTGGAGTCAGAGTACATGTCGCCGCTGCTTTTGATTGGGGGGGGAAGGGGCGTTCGGCATATTTCCGGTATAGTGACCTCAGTCAACCGCACGGTGTGCTGATTAGAATTTATGTTTGTGCAGCGTGCATGGTGGTAATTGAACGGTGTCCTTCTCGGTTGTGTTGTTCATCTACGTCTGCCGCACGGGACCTGAGCTCGGAATCCTTGCTATCCCTCGCTCTTTATTTTTCGTACGGGGATTCGGGATCGCAACTTTTTGCCGTGATCTGTACGCGGTAGTCCTGATCCGGTAAGTGGAGGATGATACTTACCCGGATAGATGTCGTGGACGCGCTTCAGAATCGCGATCGCGGCGGTGTTAGTGAAGGGCCTGTCTCAGTAGCTTTTATCTGGCCACATATCTACGTGGTATAAAAGGACCCATGCGCTACAAGGTGGGATTTTCCTGGCTTACTGGTCTTCTTCTCCCTTTCAACCTCTTCTTTTTAGCTTCGAACAGTCATTTGTCGTGAGCGGCTTGGCCTCTTTCTCCTCGTGTGTCTACAACATCGCACGTCGCTCCGATGGAAGTAAGAGTATTTGCTGATTAGCATGCCCTGATTTCATTGGTCAACTTTAAAGACTTCCTGGTCGTCGCAATCCCGTGTTGTCTCCTCTGATCCTCGTGAGGCCTCGGATTCCGCCGGCTTAAGCCAGCGACTCGAGGCTATTGAACAACGTGTTTCTTGGTTGGAGACATTGAGTTGCGTCGTTCCGTCCGCTCCTGTCGGATTCGAGGGTTTCGGTCAAGACCTGGACGCGTCTTCTACTCTCGATAGTTCCCTCAATGCGAGGACAGATTCTTTCGTCCGTGGAATGCCTCAAGTATTATTTCCTCAGCCGTACGGACTGTATATTTGTTGCTCACCTTTTTATTCCTTCCAGAATTCGTGCGCTCCTTCATCTACTGGATATCACGACCTGGGAGTTGGAATTGATCAGGACGGTGTTTTGCCCGTCCCTATGAAGGTGCGATGCTCAGCTTGTCTTATGGTCGGTGCAACATGGGCTTATACATGGGTAGCCTGGTAACTCTTCGAGCGTTCGGTACTTTTTCTATTTCTTCCCGTCCGTTGATCTGCAATTAACGTTGGTTGAGCTGCACAGATCTAAAACGGATGTTTTTTTGTTGCACGGAGCTTTTCTTGGTTTTTTTTTGGACGGTCCTCGTTTTCGAGCGTCAATCGCGTCCAGAAATTCCGAGAGTAAGCCTGTGGAATCACTGATGCACGCGGTTCTTCTCTGGGGTTCTGTGTTGGTGGGCGAAACTCTTGCCAATCAGCTTGACCTTTTATCAGAAGCGGTTCGGTGTGTGCGTCGCGACTGGGACGGAATTCAAGCCGTCGAGTTACTGCAGACCATACAGGCGGAGGTTCTGATCGCGCTTTTCTTGCTCAGGATCGGTCGTTTGCTGGAGGCTAAGGTCCACACGAGTTCTGCTGTCGGGATGATTTTGGCAGCTGGATTGCACCGCATGGGATCTAATGCGGTGTCCGCCTTTTTGAAGGTGAACGGTACAGGTGGTCAAGGACTGGCAGCGCCTCGAGATGGTGTTGAAGCGTGCGAACGTCGTAATGGCTGTTGGTCTGTTTATTTCCTTCAGGCTACGGTAGAGTTGGTGGCCGATACAGCGGTGTTAACGCAAGGGCCGTATAGTTTCAAAGACTGGCAGATTGACACTCCTTGGCCCGACGACGTGCCATCCGTGAGTTTCCCAGTTGTTCAACATTGTGTACTGATTGTGCTGTGATAGACGACTCCGCACGGTACTTTGCACGGTCGAGTCACTATCGCGTCTTATTTATCCGGTGAAGATTCGCATGATTCGCGTTCCTCAGTGTCGGCAACAGTGGTCAAAGGCGTTGTTCTTTTACAGCGTGCAGTTCAATTACATTGTCGTTGGACAGGTGAGATTTAATTTATGGCACACGGTTCGTTTAGAGCGTTCATTGCCGCTCAGGCTTGTCTTCCGAAATTTCAGACGAGGACATCGAAACAGAGTTAGAAAAATCGGTTTCATTGATGACGGAGCTTCGCTGTCAGCTTCCCCGAATCACTGCATTTTTTACCAGTCAAGATCGGTTGGCCTTTTTGAGCCACAGTCTGTTGGATGCCGCTGTTATCAAAACACATGGGCCTTTTTATTATACGCGCCCGGCTTCTCGAATCGCGTGCGTGGGATCCGCTTTAAATATGTTCGCGCTTGGTTTGTCGCCTATCAAAGCGATGGGAGTAGTTCATCCGATGTTTGGGGTACGTCATTCCGAAGCTTTTTAATTATAGCGCATTAATGGTGAGTCGTAAGGCTTTATGGGCACTAGCTTGCGCTACGTTAGCTCATCACGCCCGGGTGCTTCGTCTGGGTGATGCTGGCGGGGAGGACGTGTTAGTTGCTGCTAGATTACGGGACGGATTGGAGCTCATGGGGTATTTTGCAGAGAGCAGCGGCTTGATGGGTAACTATGCATGCATGGGCTCCAGTCTACGTCTTCTAACTTCGCGAACAGGTTATCACTTGTTAGCTGTTCAACATTTAAAACCGTAGAAGCTGACGAGATCGGTTGACAATAATTCATTTGTGGGGTTTATTGACGTCGTAAATTGCAATCACGGCATTTTGGTCCAGTACGAGTCCGCGTCGGAATTGTTTTATGCCGTCAGGCAGCGCGCTGGGCTAATAGTTTGGCCTATATGGGTGGCTGGCGACGGTGGTATCTTGGGACTGAATAAATACAAGCTCGTTCATGATGCTTGCTCATTTTTCTCCTGTTTCATTTTTTAGGTATGTGCGATGGCAAGTTCGGTGCGTTTTATTTTATTTTTCATTTTTTTTATTTGTTAATTTATTTTTGCCTTTGTTGCGTTTTTGTTAGTCTCGTTACAAGGTTCCCTTTAATAATCGGAAAGATAGTTGGAGAATGGTAGCCGCCGGCGCCCTTGCAAGAAACGGCACCACGAGGGAGGGTGAGGTGCGGGGGGAGGGGATCGTGGTAGGAGGTGGAAGGCGAGTGGAGCGTTTTCGCAGGGGATGGAGGGTGATGCACTGCGAGAATAAGCTGAGGTGAATCACAGAAGGGTGAGTGAATGCGTGGGTGGGAGGAGGAGGGCGGAGGGGGGTAAGGCGGGCGAAGGCGGTCACGGTCAGAGTAGGCGCCAGCGACGTGTAAAGCGACAGAAGGTCCCGCAGTATATTCCCCGTGCAGGGAAGGGCAGGGGCGGGGCAGAGCCGGGTGTAGGAGAAAGCGGGAGGAGCAGAAAGGCGATTTGATTGAACCACAATATATGTAAAGAACGGCGTCTAGAACGACGGCGAGCGACCGTGACATCGAAGTAGGGCGCCTCACGTTCCAGAACGTCGTAGGTGCATTCGCTGATACATATTTGACTGACCTATACAGGTGCACCTGATATCAACGGGAAAAGCGGCAAAATTCACGAATTTTGGGTGAGGCGGGGAGAACAGGGCCGCAACCCGCCATTTAGCGCGCCGACGGGCACCCAAACGACGCCGCCGTGGCTTTTGCTTTCCGCAAGCTTTCCGTTTAGGCAGGAAGGTGCAGGCACAGCCTAATATGGGAGTGCCTCTGTGTTTCTATAGAAAATGACATCTCTTCTGAGAGCGTTTTCTACCATACTGGCCCACCTCTCAATAAATCACTGTAGCTGAGTAGCTTTGATTCATTTATTAATATTTTAAATTTTGGTCAGCTTGCTGATGAACGGCGTTGATCACGTTCCCCCGATATCTCCTTTTGGTTTCGACGGGACTTTAGATGTGTCTCTGGTGTCGTGTATAAAACTGCGCTTTCTCTGACTGAAGACGACTTATTTTCACAATATTCCAGTGCTATCTGGTACGGGTTCTCCGTTGCACGTATTAGTTGAGCTGACAGACCTTGGGGACTTCTAGCAGTCATGGCAATGGCAGATTGTGCGTCTCCATTGGTGGATGACGTTCTTCTCCAGTGTTTCGAAGAAATCCTGGCAAATCGGGATGGCGATTTCATTCGGTTTGTCCGTTTTCGCCAGAAGCTGGCTAGCGTATCGCGCCGGTTCAGAGATCTTGTCCTACATCGAGGCTCTTTCTGGTCTCAGATCGTGATCACGCCTCGATTGCCCGCTGACGTTTTGCGGATCTGGGTGTCGCGTGCTAGGGATGTACCGATGGATGTGACAATCGATTTTTCGGACGCGTCTAGGTTTTACCGTAGAGGTGATCTCTCGGCAAGAATTTACACGTACCTTCGTGTTGCTATTCCTGCAATGCTCGCCGGGAATTCTACATGGAATTCTCTTCGCATCTATGGCGTGGAACCCGCTTGTTGCGAGTTCTTGTTGGGGACACTGCCCTCCGGAATATTGTCCACAGCGACTCGGCTGATACTGTCCTGCATCCCTCCTTCCCTCGATTCCACGCCGTTGCATTCTAGAACGAGCTTGCGTCGACCCCTACCTTGTATCTGCGGCGAGTCTGCCATTCTCACCCACCTTACCCTCGACTCTGTCGGATTAGATTGGGATCTTACCGCGATTTTACCTTCGCTGCTCTTTTTAGAGCTACGTGGAATTTCCCGATCTAATTTCGTCCTGGCTCAGCACTACAACAATGCCCTGGCGAGGGCGATTGAACTTAGGCGCCTGGTTCTCCACAGCTCTGATTGGGATCCTTTGCTCATCGTGTATCAGCCGGAGCATCAGGTCATGGCCGACTGTCTTTTGGCTAATGTCGAGAGTCTGGGTTTAGAATTCAACGGGTCGCATCTGTTAGGATATTTAGTGGGGTCTTTGGTCTTACCGAAGCTCCGCACAGTCCATATTCGCTTGCACAATTTCCACCTCGTCGGCTTTCTATTGGCAGTACAGAAAAGACCGGCTGTTTTTGATGGTGTTATGGAACTGGCCATGAGTGGTAGGATTGATGCGGAGGAGGAGTGGGCTGTAGAGGTCTTTCCCGGTCTCGTCTTCGACAGGTTCCCTCATTTGGTTTGCTTGGATTTGTCGTCTGGCAGTCCTCTCATCTTTTACAGCCTGTTCAATCATACCTCGGACGCTGTAACGAGGGCCTCGGCCATGACGCTTCCTTCGTTGAAAAATCTGGTGGTAGAGGGAGTTGACCTGGATAGTCTTGAACTATTCGTGGCCCTGCGTTTATTTCGTCCCGACTGTGGATTGGATAGCGTTCAGCTGAACACTTCCGAGCGTCTGCGGGCTCGCGAATTTGTGCTTGGAGGCGCTCGAATTAGCGTAGTTTATTGTCCTGCCGATCCTGAGGCGACAGTGCTCGATTATTCAGAGGTGGACACTTGATATTTAGCGACGCCGCGATGTTTATATGTAATGTAGTGTGGATTTTTAGAAAATTTTGTTTGCGAGTACACGACACGAACAAGGTGCATAAGTCGGCAGGAGACAAAGATGAACTTAACTTAAATCTAATTTATTTAGCTGAGTATTTTAATTGAGGAGGGCATCACAATTCAACCACATCCAGTACGCAGAGA
Source organism: Mycena rebaudengoi (assembly GCA_029282285.1). Classification (NCBI taxonomy): domain Eukaryota; kingdom Fungi; phylum Basidiomycota; class Agaricomycetes; order Agaricales; family Mycenaceae; genus Mycena; species Mycena rebaudengoi. The sequence goes on along the minus strand of JARJCX010000499.1, from coordinate 53,420 downwards.
GAGGACCAGGCAACAGTTGCTTAAATTAGGGGTAGAGGAAAGACGAATAGCATGGTAAGTAGCCGTATGAAGGCGGTCTTAGAAAGCGTTTAAACGTAGTAATCGCTTGATTAATTGCTTTATTTAAAACTACGAAAAATAGCCCTGGAATTTTCCCGAAAAGAACCAGGGGCAATCTCTCGTCGTCCACGGAATCTGTTCCCCGTTAAAGTTACGTGTAATTCGAGTCGCCTCCCCGTATACGGAATTGAAGGCATACCAGCCTCGCAATATCGGATGTTGAATTTCCAACGATTTATCGAGGAGACTATTTGCAAGTTGTTCGTATAGCATCAAAGATGCCGCGGCATCTGTAGCGGCATCTGAATCATAAAAGGGGTGTCAGCGATGTTGTTCAGATCAGGCGCATGTGAGGCGCACAAGTGAGCTGAGCGTCCGAGAGCTCTCCACTCCAATCACTGGTGGCGAGGCTCTTGTCGATGCGATATCCCAGAAGTTCTGCGGTACACGTTTGCAGCGACAGGTTGGCGAAATGTCCCTCAGCGTGGCGAGGTACAAGTTGTAGTCGGGCCATTAGACCTACGTCTGCCATGTTCTGGATGTTTATTCTCAAGTCGTTCCAGATAACGCTGATATCGTTTAATAGACCGACTCCTGCTTTGACGATATTGGGCGACTCCAGAATACGTTTCAGTTCAGAAGGGAAGGCTAGTAGCATATTCGGGTTAATTCGTACCAAAGGAATCTGTTATTAATGTGACCTTTCATCTTATATATGTTGACGATCCAGGCGCATTTGTTCTGGCACAATTGGACGGTGCGCAATCCCATGGTGGTCCATGCAATCGGAAAATGCTCGTGGTTGTATTGTTCGAGGACCTGCCATCCCAGAATAGCGTTTTTCTTGCTTCCAGGAATCACGGTAAACACGTCGCTAATTATGACTTCTTCCGCTGTCGGCTTTCGCGGAGCGTATTCGGAGTCGAAGCCGACCACTCCATCCACGATACTGCGCAGGGCCTCGTTAGCTGTCTCCTCTTCTGTCAAATGGTTCACTATGAAATTGGTCGGAAAGTGCTGGAAGGGCGTGAGTTAATGGATCGCGGTGGATAAGCTCTTAGATGCATATTACGGGTATGTGGTCTGCAGTATTTAATAGCACCTGACGGAAGAGGATCGTTAGTTCTCCGATGTGTAGCTGTGATTCATCTGCGTGCTCACCGCGAGTCCGCCGTCATTTGCGATAATAGAGGAAGACATGATACGGTGCAGGTAGAGTAGTAGGTGTTCGGCGAGTTTCTCGATACAGAAAGTGATCCACCAGGACGAACTTGGCATGAGATTGAGAGATGCTTCCACCATCTTCGTATATATATATGTCTGATAACGGCATATCCATCGGTCGGGTTCTAAAATAGGCGGATGCGACGGTGGGCGCTCTAAGCAACCTCAAGGCCTATAGTGGGTCGCTATGCCTGGATACGGGACATGGGGCATTTACTAACCTTACTTCGATTCAGAAAGTCCAGTTGGCGTTCGTTTCGAACGTTTCGCGGGGTGCTGTTGTATGTGACAATGTCTCGTTTTCTGCATCATGTCTGCATGGAATGACGGAGGTGCGTTCTTATTTCTTCGCCGAATTAACGAGATTAATGACGCCCGCGGAGTAAAAGTTGGGCCGTGAGCCCAATGCGGTTGCAAGTTAGGACTAGTTGCTGGAAGTGAGTCTCTGCTTCGGATCAGGAATGAAGGGCTGTGCATACGGAAGTGGTAGTTTGGTCTTGTTGATTGCTGATGACACTATTTACAGAGCGAATGGCGAAGTCTCCTGGACCTTGGGCTTTTTCGAATCATGGCCAGGTTGGTCTGTGATCAGTTCATCTGCTTTTTCTTCGTCGATTTCTTGATTCTCGACTGGTTTTATTCATCTTCTTGTTTGTCTTCTGCCTCGCTATCCTCGCTCCGCTGACCAGTTTGACGACGAGACCGTTCGGTGAGTTGTTTTTACTCCTTCTAATGTTCGAGTATGTCGTTCTCCGCGTATAGGTGGTCTCCAGTCTGCTCATGGATGTAGTCGGATAGGTCCATGCGCCGCGCAAGGATGGATTGGTGAGTTCTTGTTTTTTTCGCGGTCGTAGGAGCTTGATGGAAGTATTAGAATTTCAGCGCTTCTCTTTCCTCACCTCCCGTAGTTTTAGATGAGCGGTATATACGGATCTGTGGGGCTTGACGAGAGAGGTGGTATGTTTATGGACGTGCGGGCCAAGATTACTTTGAATAACGTCTTCCTGTTTTTTTCCCCGTCTTCCTAGAGTCCGTTTCTTCCCTTTCTGTCTGGAGTCCTTTGGTAAGTGATGGGGAGCTGCCAAACGGTGCTGGTATGGGGAAGATAGGAAGGTCGACGTCTTTTCTTCTTCCAGTGCCCGTTTTAAGCCATGGTCTGTGTCTTGGTCTAACAACTGCTTTCTGTCGTCAAGTGCACCCAAAGTCGCTTGGATCTGTCTTCGTTTTGCCGTATTTTCTTGGTTTTCGCCGGAGTCGCCTGAAATGTATGATTACAGGTCGCTGGTCAAGAGGCGCGGATTTTTAACGTGGTGCGTGCTCGATATTGACTTTTTTTTTTTTTTTTAATCGTTGATTGACTTCGACACCATCCCATAAATATGGAACGGGTACAGAATACTTGACCGGGTATTTGCCATCGGCAGCGCGTTTTTTGATAGGTCCTTGGTGTTTCGGGCTGCAGCAATGAGCATAGCCGAGGTCGCTGTAGGTCGCGGCGACCTCCTAGATCTGAAAGGAGACGGTAAACTGCTTGTAGGTCCTGTGTGCAAATAGCTACCAGGTAGCGTTTCTAATATTTGCTGGGCGGATGCGCTCAGCAATCCTGCGGTTCCGCGTTCGTCGAGGCTCAAGCTTGTACTTCATGCCCTAACACCCTCTCGCGTAATTGCGGTGGTCTGCAAATCAAATTAGCAACTTTTCCAGGTTGAAGAGGCTGCAAAACTTCGTGCGGATGCGATTTCGAGAAGACGAAAGGACGAATCGCCTGTGACGGTGTGACTTTTTTTGGCGCTGGAATAGAGGTCCAAGCGTCCCTTCCATATCCGGCTCGGCTTCGTCTCTTTCTGCTGTCATGTCGACGTCTTCTCCCTTCTCTTCTTCCCTCCCCACGATTCCCCGTCACGTCCGCCAGCATCCGACCTTTACTGGACTGAGGATCAGTAGCATCGAAGATGCTCATTGTGTCTTATATGCGGTCTATTCGGGACTTTGTCCTTTGATGTCTCGTAGACTCGACGCATCTGAGCAATTGTTCATCCATAGTGGCGATGTGTATGTCTGGGAGACACGAAAACCTGTTCGTGGAGTTCGTTGCGGGATAGAAAGATTCAGGGATGGCAGAAAGTGGGGTCCTGTTCATCGTAAAGGGGTAAGTTTTTTTTTTTTTTTTTTTCTATTGCTCGGGTGTTTGGTATATATACTGAAGCAACTTTCGCTTGCCCTTGTTTAGTTTTTCTTACATTATTCGGAAAGTAAAGACTCCGTCGAGCGGCACGTCGAGGCGTTTGTTCTCTTCTACCTTGCGGCGTGAATACGATGTCTGATTTTTGCTTAATCAGAGGACGCAATCTCTGGGGGGAAGAACCCCTGACGAAGATGACCTATTCGGCGGAGGTTTATATTGACGGTGAAAAGAGACACTGGCATATTAGTAGTTTTTTTTTTTTTGGGAGAGGGGTTTTACTGGTGTAGCTGAGGAACTTTTCAGATGCTTATATTCTTCCTTCCTTGTCTCGCCAACTGGTGTCCGTCAAGGACAGGACGGATTTGGGAAGCTTAGGCTGTCCTCTCGGTCTCTTCACCACTACCAGAAAAAGCCGACGAAATTCGATGCGTAGAAGTCAAACTAGTGAGTTGCCTCATTAGCTGATGATTCGTGCCATGTTCAGTTGATTGTATTTCTCAGAGGCACCGCCTCAGATTGTGTTTTCGTTGGACGAATCTGTTGGTGAAGTACTCGGTGAAGACCCGGACATCTCTTCGAACTCAGTATTCTCTTCGAATCAAGAGGTGATTTCACCGCCCATGGCGCCGTCCTATTATTCTACATTTTTCTCGTCGTCGGATTCACCAGGTGAGCATGTCTCCGTGTTGGTATCTTTCTCCAACTGACCTGTCCTTGCACGAGATTATTCTCGGCTATTTGAGAGCTCCCTGTATGATCCTGCTTCCACGCCCTACGATCTCTTAGATTGTGCACTGTCTGGTCAGGAATCATGCTTATCCATCCTTTCTCGCTGACATCTCGATAGATAGTATCTCTTGGTTACTCGATTTCGGATCGGTGGACCGTAGTCGACATGAATTCAGTCGTTGGGATTTTGCGTCGGACACGTTGGAAAATAATGTAGATAAGCGAGAGAGGTCTGTCCTCTAATTCGGTCGTTGGATACTGGCCAGCGGAACATGTACTTAGTTATTTCTTGCAATTGCTGTCTGAGCTTATGAGTTGAACGAGCTTCATTTTGTCGATCTCAAGAATAGAATTTATGGACTTATATATGCGGTACGACGGGCTGAATTATATAGTTGGACTTCCTCTCCAGTTCGCGTCGAGTTGACCACATTATACCCTGAAGCAGTTCCTCTTCGCAATAACGGCGAGTGATCCTCTTTCTTGTGGGTCGTAGTTAGTTAGTTCCTTTAACGTGCGGTGGAGATCGCGGTCTCTTATATATTTCTGACCGAAATGTGAGATTACTTTAATAAAGCACGAAAGAAAGCACGTACTCGTAACTTGCCTGTGGCATTGGCCCCGCGTTCCGAGTTTTCTAGAAGTATTCTCGTCTGTGTAAGAGAACGCCTAAGCTTTTTTGGGAAGCGCCCGAGCGCGATCTCCATCGCTTTCAGATCGTCCTGTGCAATCCCGGTTGATCCGACGAGCAAGGGTTTTGCGGTCACTAATCCTGCTATCACGCAACCAGTCGCGAAGTGGTCAATCGTTTCAGACCATTTCCATCCTATATTTGTATTTAACATTTTTTTTTTTTGGCGGGGGGGGGGGAGGGACACATTCAGGCGCGTACCCATTATAACTTCCGGACTCCGGAAACCCACTGTTCCAACCACGCCCTCGTTGTCCACAACGGCTTCGCCTACGCTTCCAAAATCGATTATTCGGATATCGGTACTGATCAGGAATTCCTACTGAATGTTAGCTTGTTGATGAGCACATTTCATATTTATGAGGTACCCTTTCGTGGAATTGACCGTCCGCTGAGTACACGGTCTGCTCCCTGCGAGAGAGATTGAGTAGCATGATATTGCCGGGGTTTATGTCTGTATGGATGATGTTGTTGTTGTGCAGATCTGATAATGTTTAAGCCAGCAGCGGCTTTAAAGTAAACGGAGACTGACACCCAACTGCTTGAATAAGTTGCAAAGATATCTCGCAGAGTTGAAAGCGGGGGGTTCGGCCTAGATCTAGCGCGTGGAGGGATCCAGCATAACGCGGGAACACTATGCAGAATGCATTGGTCGTGCTATAAAAATCGAGTAGATCTGCGTATTTGCTGAGGAGGGCGCCCGATATAGATGGCTGTTAGAGAGAGACTACGGTCGCTCACCCGAAAAGGGAGCTGTTTAGTCTCTGGACCTTTTGAAGAACGTGGATTTCGCGCTTGAAATCCGCCTCCGATACCTTGTCCGTCAGCATTATTTTAATCGCAACTACCATGGATGAGTAGGAATCGCGGGCCCGAATCACCGAGGAATATCGGCCTCGTCCTAGCTCTCCGTGATTTTCTACAGGTTTATCTGTGCGAATTTGTTGATATAAATCATCTTGGATATAAAGAGAAAGCGAACATCTCGTGGTGTCTCGTTCAGTGTTGATCCGCGTGGCATCGGTCCCGAGCCTGCACTGTGTATAGGACGTCGGCTGAGTGCCCAACGATCGAAGGATCTCTATCGAGGGAATGGTACGAGCCATGACGCTGAGATCTGTTTCTCGCTCTCTTTTAAATAACAGGGCATCTGGAACGGGTTCTGATAAGGTTCCATAAGGAGTATACGTCTGTTTGTACGAGCGCTGGATCGGAACGGTTACTGTGGATATTAATAAGCTATTTTGGGCGGTCGTGATAGGCGACGATGAGTGGCACCAGCGCTTATATGGGCGCGCGTATCATCGCGACAATCCACTTCTTCTGGAATTCGGTCAGAACCATGATTTGCCGTACTATTATTTAACGCTTGCGAGGTCGTGAGTGTCCTTTAACGTGAATCCCCTGTGCTCACTTCTCGGAAAACTTGGCTATTATCCTCTCCATCCAATTTCCATCTCAGCGACTAGTCATGCTTGTTCGAATCGTCGTCTTTTTGTTTCTTTGGGGCGTACTGTTTACCCGTCCCGGTTCATGGGAGCCGTCGCGTTCACGTACGTGTTTTGGGCTTGTTGTTGGTCGAATTAACAAGTGCGCGTAGGTCAAGAGTTATCCATACCCCGACTTGATGCGTCTGTAGCCTCTATCGGACTCCCCCCATCTCCCTATTTGCAGCGAAATATACTCTGCCAGGGTTTAACTGATCGTCGGTGTCCGTCCGAGTTCGGCTTTTCCCGTAAGATTATTATTTTAACCGCTTACCCCAGAGTTGTTGCTGATAATATTCAAACAGGTTATGCCGTTTCTTCTCGTTCTTCCAATGTGTCTCGTGTCCTGAATGGTCAAATGGATGATGCCATGATTTCACTGGTAGGAATGTCGAATGTCATGGTGTCTCAGATGGTCTTGGTGTCCGGATTATCCGGTTCATCCATGCTCGAGCGCCGAAGTCAAGTATCTTATTTGACCGGCGGTTGTCGCGACTTCCTGTTTACAGGCATCCGTCTGTATTTGGAACGTCGAGCACCGCCTGTATGCGGAGAACAAATGCGACAATTGCCGCTTAAATCTTCACGTTGTAAAATGCAACAATTGATTCATTCTATTCCCTTGCGCCCTTTTTCTGCTGCATTCATCAGATGGTTCGGAAAAATATACCTCATTATTGTCCGCTCTTTGGCCAGGCTGTATTTAGTAACTAATCCCAGAATTCCTGCCAGTTGTGAGGTTGATTGGTTAGTCCTACGTATGCGTCGCTTTCTTACCAGGAGGCACGACTTTCGTTCTTTGCTTCTTAGTTTTGTTGTTCGTCATCGGAGTACTAGTTGTCCTCGTGGGATCGTCTTGTGCCGTGCATCTTACAATTTGTTTCGGTGTACGTGTAGTCTTCTGTCTGTTTCTGTTCGCGGGAGATGTGCTCGTGCACGTGTTCGGATTATGAGCTATATTGAGTCTGCGAGTCTGGCGTGTATGTCCTTTATTTTAATAATGGTGGGCGTGTTTGATGCATTCCTCTCGAACTTGACGCACTTAGTTCACCCTCACAAGCGCTCGTTCCCTCCTATCAGTGCTCCTTTTAATCTCGAAACGTCCATGTCGCGGGTAGCGTCTGCCTTGGGCGGCGGTAAACGTTTGAAATCTACCTTTAACGGTGTCGTTATACGTCCCTATATAATCGATCTGAATGGGCGAGATAAGGATGAACAGTGTGATTTTTCTTATATGTTTCAGTGCGATGTATCTCATTATTTAAACGTGTTGTCTAGCCGTGCAGACTATGTGGCATGTGTCATTCCCTTGCAGATATTGGTACCTTCTTTGACTAAGGTACAGCTTAAGACCTTGTCCTTTCTCCATGGGTTGAACATAAGTAATAAGATGTCCGCTCATCAGATGAACGAAATGTATGCGAACCATTCATGTGTCGGTCCATGTGCTTCTGCGGTTACCTTATTCAAGGTAGGGTCTACTGGACTTAGGCAGGTACCTTCGCCTGAATGTAGAGGTTCGCATGACGGCAATTATCGCTCTCGTGCCAGGAAATTGAACGAGCGGTTGCAGAGACGGCTTGAAGCGGATGTGTTGCGCACCGAGAAGCGTCGTAGTCAGGGAAAGAATCATGGAGTGCACTTTCCTCCGCGGCCACGAGAAAGAAAGACTGCGCAACGTATTATTCGTCGATTTTGTAAGGCAACTGATCCTACATGCTTCGTGGAAGCGGGCTGCGCCGTGTGCGGGTGCTTAACATTGAGGTCTAAATTGACTTTATTGTCAGATTTTGACGGAGATCTTTCCCTCTTACTCGCTCCTGGAGTTACTCGAAAGGAACGCTTTTCTGTATCTGATCCTGTCTGCGAGCTGGAGGGGCCAGTCCTAGATCATAGCTGTAAGTATATTTGCATAGATTGTGAGACTAGCCTAGTGAGTCGTCGAAAAGTACCAGTATCGGCTTTAGCAAATCACAGATGGGTTGGAGCTGTACCATCTCAGCTACAGGGCCTCAGTTATGCCGAGAGGGTGCTTATTGCTAAGGTTAGGCACAGTATTTGTGTTGTGAGAGTTAATTCGGGTAGGGTCAAAATGAGTGCAAATGTCATCATGTTTACCCAGCCCATATTAAAAGTGTATAAGAAATTACCGCCTCCAGTGTCTGAGCTCAATGAAGTTTTGGCATTTGTCTTCATGGGATCCCATGCACCTACCCAGGAAGATTTTCAGCGTACTCCTATGTTAGTCCGAAGACAAAAGGTGGCGGATGCTTTGCATTGGTTGAAGCTCAATCATTTAGGATATGCAGATCTTGAAATTAGTGACGAAGATCTCTTGTCCTATCCGGAAAATGGAATACCGGTTGTCTGTGATTACAGACACACTGATCTCGAGGCCGAAACTGCCCATCCTCCTTTTCCTCTGAGTGTCCACGATACTGGTGAAGAAGAAGGAACTTCCAGCGGCGAATGCACCTTCGCTGTTCATGGACTGACAGGGACCGAATATGAGAAAGCTTCCATAGATACAATCAAGTCTGTGGCTCTTCGTCATTTAACTGAACAGGGACGTATGCTTGGGATTGGTCGCAGCGAACATCCTGTCTCTTTGTTCAACAGTGTCGAATCTTACCCAGGTATGTTTCCGTGGCTGTTTCCTTATGGATTAGGAGGCATGGGACATGCAATGCATAAGAACCGGTTAAGCGAGAAAGCCAGCAAACGGCTGTTGTTGCTGTACAGTGATAAACGATTCCAGGAGGATATGTATTTCCCCATGATTGCCTTTAATCACGAGCAGCTTCAAAGTACAACTTCTGCTACAAATGTATTGGCTGACAAGAAGAAGTTTGAGATAATTGCGGCCAGATTGAATGCTATAAATCCGGAGGTTGCCGCTAATATTGCAGATCGAATGATTAGTGGCGAGCGTGTTAAGCCTGTTACACCACAAGAGCAACTATGTTTTGATGTCATTCATGACCTCGATCAAGTCAACTGTAAGGTTCAGGGCTCCTTGACCTCTAAAAAATGGATGCGAAATGAAATTTGGTCGACCATCGCTTTTTACGGTGCACCTGTTTGGTTTATCACGCTTTCTTGGGCTGACAGTAGACATCCGATATGTCTGTATTATGCGCAGACGGGTACCACCTACAAGCCCGAGATCTTATCTGCAGATGAGCGTCATAAACGGATTGCTAAAAATCCTGTTGCAGCAGCGAGGTTTTTTCATTTTATGGTGACTGCTTTTCTCAAACATGTGCTTTGTTGGGAAGGAGAATACCCGGGATGGTTTGGTCATACTAAGGCATATTATGGAACGGTTGAACAGCAAGGCAGGCTGACTTTGCATCTGCATCTATTGCTGTGGATAGTGAACTCCCTCTCCCCTCAACAGATCCGGGACAGGCTTATGGATCCCAACTCTCCATTTTGTCGTGAACTAATTGACTATATTGAATCTGTTCATCAAGGAGAGTTTATTGATGGATCATATGATGAAGTAAAGGCTAAGGCAGGTAAAGGAAAACAATATGTGCCTCCAACTCACACCTTACCCACGTGTCCTCCTCCCTTATGTGCGATCCAAAACTGCGATGGGTGTGAGCTATGTAGTGCTGCAGATAACTGGTGGCAGCATTATATTGATGAAACAGACCAGCTTCTACTTTTGTCCAACATGCATACTTGCCATCTTTCAAGTCAGCAGCAGAAAGAGAGTGTTGATCGGAAGAATTGGAGGGTTAAAAAGCGTAAGCTCGCTGGAAAAAAGGTCAAGTATGAGCGTAAAGGATGCTTGAATAAGGACGGTGTATGTAGGGCTCGTTTTCCGAGAGACATTGTGCAAGAAACAACCGTAGATCCCGCTGATGGCCATATCGAATTAAAAAAATTAGAGCCTCATATGAATACTTTTTCTCCCATCATCACTTATATGAATAGGTGCAACTCCGATGTCACTTGTTTACTCTCGGGCACTGCAGTGAAGGCCGTTGTTTCTTATGTCTCTGACTACGTATCCAAGTTGAGTTTAAAAACATATCAGTTATTTGCTTCTGTATACGATGTGTTCACAGACAATTCCGACATGATTGGAGGAGGATTGGATGCAAAGGAGAAGGCGAGACATCTAATGAGAAGGTTGGTGAATGCTCTGTCGACCAAAATGGAGATTGGGAGTCCGATGGCATCCATGTATTTGCTTGGAAATCCTGACAGTTATAAGAGTCACAAATATGTTAACTTCTGGTGGAGATCTCATGTTTCTACAGTGTGTCGATATTGGGAAACCCTGGAGGAACATCCTGATCAGTCCATCTTAGATATTCCTGAACCTGTATTGATTCAGAAGGAAGATAATCAGTATGTTGCAGCTGCAGCAGTAGATGATTATTGTCTTCGACCCACCGTTTATGCAGGTTTGAATCTCTATGAATGGGTACAGTCTTCCTGTAAGAAGAGACTTACAAAATTAGAAAGGAATGCCTTTCTTCAAGACCTTCATTTAGCTGAAACACTTGCTGGTGTACCTTCAATGGTGTCAGACATTTCCGAAACTGATAGTGACAGCGAAGATGACTTCATAGCTCCTGAATTCACTGATGATGAAAGTCTAGACTTGCCTCCAGTTGATATGATGGATTTTTCTACTGCAGAGCTGCCTGCTGATTTAGATGGATGGGAAACTGCTGACGACGATGATGTCATACTGAAGAAACACAAAGAAAACATGGCTGATAATCGACCGCATCAACATGCCTTTCTGAAACCTCATTCGTTACGTACCACCCATGCCGTGAGTTGTGATTTTACGAAGTTTGACTACATGATTCCCAATTTTATAGGTGGAACTCTTCCTCGAAGTGACAAGGGTGACCGAGAATTCTACTGTACTGTCATGCTAACTTTATTTAAACCCTGGAGGACTCCTGCTGATCTAAAAAGCATTGATACCACTTGGAATGAAGCTTTTGAACAACATAGTTTCACTGCTAGGCAACAGGAATTATTAGCTAATTTCAATGTTCGATATGAATGTAATGATGCCCGTGATGATCATTACAATAACTTAAAGAAAAAAACTCCTTCCTCTGAAAGCAGGTTTTCGAAGCATCTTTCACATGTGTATGGTTCTGATTCTGAAGAAGATGATATTGGCGACGGCGGGTTTGACTTTGGCATTGATGAGCCTAATTGTACTGATGAAAAACTCTTACATTTAGGGAAAAAGACTAAGAAGATGCAAAAGGACCAAGAAGCCGTTAAGAAGCTGATATATGACAGTGGATGGCTGAGGCATTGTACCGGAGACAACCCCGTTGATACTGATCGAGTATTGCCAATATACAAGACACGCTTTACGTGGTCAAACATTGTCAGAGACATGCGTGAAAAATTGACCATGAATAAACTTGCCAATATGCCGGTTGTCCCCCTCGATAAAAAGAATAGTCAGAAAGCCCGGTATGATCAGGTTAGTATCCTTCCCCACGATTATTTTAGTAAAAATTTCAAGGCAACCAAGGCAGAGGTGCAATCTATTATTGACAACACCTCATCAGCATTTTCATTAAATGCAGAGCAGGACAGAGCTTTTAGATTGATTGCAAATCATGCTTCATCACCTCAGGTGGAACCGCTACGCATGTACATTGCTGGTATGGGTGGGTCAGGGAAGTCACGTATCTTAGAAGCCGTCATATCATTCTTTGCTCAGCGTCACGAAGAATATAGATATATTATTGTGGCTCCTACTGGATCCACAGCTGCCTTGTTGAAAGGGTCAACTTATCATTCTGTGTTTTCCATACCTAGGGATGTAAAGAGTAAGAACGGTGAAGATATCAGCGGCTTCAGAAGTGAAGAATCAATGGTTGCCGCTATTAACGAGCGCATTCAGGGTGTTGAATACATTTTTCTCGATGAAGTTTCCATGGTATCCTGTTCCGATCTTCAAATGCTTGCAAGTCAAGCTGCAAAGGCCCGCAATGTTCATGATGTGCCTTTTGGTGGTTTGAGCACCATTTTTGCTGGAGATTTTGCACAGTTGCCTCCTACGACCGGAGTGTCCCTGTACAATGGGAATGTGTCCCTGAGCAACCCTGATGTCATGCTAGATCAGCGAGCCCAGAATTCTGTGTTAGGAAGAATTATTTGGCACCAAGTCCTGACAGTGGTGGTCCTGCATCAAAATATGAGACAGATTGAGCAAACCCAGGCCGATATTCAATTACGAACAGCTCTCACTAACATGCGCTATGGGGCGTGTACTCCTGCGGACATCTCCTTTCTCAATTCTCGTGTTATAGGTTCCCACCCAGATTCTCCAGATATTAACTCACCTTTTTTTCGAAATGTGTCTATCATCACTGCATGGAATTCACAAAAAGATGTGTACAATGCCTTGGGGGCAGAGCGATTTGCGGCAGATACGAAGCAGACATTAACACATTTTTATTCTATAGATAGTCTGAGTAGTCGCAGCCCAAATAAATACAGATGGCAAAAATGTAAAGAATCAAATGCACGAGTTATTACAGAAAGGCTGCGCGCTGCTTTATGGTCCGCTTCTCCAACTACGAGTGACCATATTCCCGGAAAACTGAGCTTGTGCATTGGTATGCCTGTCATGCTGAGAGCCAATGATGCAACTGAGCTGTGCATCACGAAAGGCCAAGAAGGTGTTGTAGTAGGCTGGGATTCATCTACTGCTGAGGGCGGCGAAAATGTGTTGGATACCTTGTTTGTGAAGCTGATCAAACCTCCTAAAAACATTCAAATACCAGATCTCCCTCTAAATGTAGTACCACTACCTAGAGTCAGCAGTCATGTAACCTGTTTATTGCCTGATGATACTCTGTTGTCTGTCAATAGGCAGCAGGTGAATGTTCTGTTGAATTTTGCGATGACAGATTATGGATCTCAAGGGAAATCCCGCAAGTATAATGTTGTCGACTTGGCTAACTGCGGCACAAATCTGTCGTGCTATGTGGCATTGTCCAGAGGTACTTCAGCTGCAGGCACCGTCCTTTTACAAAAAATCGAGACTCATAGGGTCACGAGGGGAATACATGGATTTTTAAGACAGGAACTCAGAGAAATCGAAATTCTGGATGAGATTACGCGCCTTAGGTATGAAGGCAGTTTGCCAAGACACGTTACGGGGCTGTATCGGAGACATCTGCTTAGAGCATATCAATTATGGAAGGGAGACACTTATGAGGTACCTAATTTACATCCTGCAATACACTGGGAGCCTGAAATGGGACCTCGGATTCCTATTCAATCAGAGTATGATAAATGGGTCCCTGCACTTGTTCACTATAAAAATAAGAAACAACGTAGTGATAGAGAAGAACCGCCCATGAAGAAGCATAAAAGTAACAGTGGCAGTGTCCCGGACCTCTCTTCCGTCCAAGTTATACCCCCCACCCTTCAGTCTCAGGTACGCACCCCATGGAACACTGTTGTAGTAAATGTGGATCGTGGCCTCGTAGCACCTCTCACTGGCTTAGTATGGGACAACAATAACTTCAGTTGTGCGTATGATTCATTTTTCACTGTTCTGTGGTCTTTGTGGCAGGAAGCCCCCGTTGTTCATACCCCGGCTTTGAGTGAGTTGTCTTCGGAAATGAGCGTACTTGTCCGTGGCTTTGACCAGGTTCTCCGAGGTCTGCAATCACTTGAAAGTGTGCGTGATGATGTCCGGACCTTATTACATGCTACTTCACCGCGGCTGTTCCCCATGGGACATCAATATGCCAGTGTTTCAGATGTTGCTGCTAGCATGCTATCAAGACACACATATGGTTCGGCAACAGTTTGTTGTGAACTATGTGGGTATCAGTTAGAAGGTGTGATTGGTACGTTCTTTCTGCATCTCACAATGGGCTGTAATGTTGTGTCCACGGTAAAATCCTGGCTACAAAGTCACCTTCAAAAACGAGTCCAGTACTGTCCTAGGTGTCTTGCAGAAGATAATATAAACCTGAGGATGCTCAGAACGACCACTGTCGATTCGGTCCCTCCCCTGTTGTTTCTTAGCATTCCATCGACATCAGTATACTCCTTAGATCCTATTCTCGATATCGTGTCGGGATCCAGGCCCGTGAGAATGTCTCTTAGAGGAGTGATTTATCTTGGAGGTAATCATTTCACTGCTCGGTTGATTTCTGGAAATGGAGACATGCGGTTTCATGACGGAATTACCACGGGCAGGCGCACCGTTTACGAAGGTAATCTCAACAACTCAGATTTCATCTGTGATCTTCAGAAGGCCGGCAGTATGAAAGCGGTTGCCGCTGTATATTGTTGAACATAATGTGGATTACTGAGGGACGAGTATTGCCATGCGAAGCACTGGCCTTAATCACAAGTACCCAACAGATCTGGAGACTTGCGGAAAAATTCTGGAAGCTTAGATATGCATCTTGGATAAAATTAAATTGGGGATTACTCCTCGGGTGTGGACTTTCACGGTTTAGATCGACCAAAGGGCGTATTTTACCCGGTAAGAATCGCCTATTCACAATCACTGTCTCAACATCGATGCACCTGATTTGGAAATTACGAAATGAGAGAATGTTTGAAACACATAGTGATTCATCTGAGTCTGAAATACATAACCGATGGGTAGCCATAATGAACCTGACTCTGAAGAGAGATAAATTACTCACAAATCGAGTCCGGTTCGGTGGTCTAGCGACCAATAAACAGTTAGTACTTAACACTTGGAGCGGAACGCTCCTTGATGAAGATGCCCTGCCGGATGACTGGACAAGACAGAAGGGGGTATTAGTGGGTATATGGCCCAACACTCGAAAAAATGGAATAGGTTAAATTAATGGCCAGAGTCCCACACAAAGGCTTGAAACCTGTGCGTAACGGCATTTCCTCCAGGACAAACTTCCCGGCTATATTGGCAACTACCAATTAAACCAGCGGGTACGCTTGGAATGCATTGCAGACTGAGTTGTATTATCTAAACCCTCCAAAAAAAAAAAAAAAAAAAAAACCATCCTGATTTGAGAATAACTGCTTTCCGGATTTTGCCGAACAATTCTTTCTCCCTACTGTACTAAAACGTTCAGTTCGACAGAGGGGGTGACGCGTGACGGAAAATTCCGGTTCGACAATTCGACAAACCGCATTTTTTGGCGTGACCGAGCGCAAAATTTCGACAATCCGAGCCGAAAATTCGTCGAAATCGCGAAATTTGGGGATTTTGGGGTGACGAACCGGAAAATCTATTCGACAGTCCTCGGGGTGATGCGTGACAAGCACCAAAGTTGGCAATCGACAGCCCCCCCAGTGACGCGTGACTGTCGAATTGAACGTTTTAGTACAGTAGACCCATCGTGAAGACATTTATCCTGCGTTTATTGGCTTCATGAACGGAGATTACTTGGTAAGATGCACTACTTACGATAGTATGCAAGCACTATCAGTGCCTGACTCTGAGGTCACCTGCGCAGGTGGCCTTGCGTGCTGTCGGTGTGCCCTCAACCCTGGGTGTCCTTTTTCTTGAACTTCAAGGCCCTCTTCAGGCAACCTGGAATCTCTTTATCCTACCACTGAAGCACATCACTCTGAACGATGTCTACTCTCATCGAAATCCTCGAAACTCAGCTGAACGTCGATGTCGACTCCATGGACCCCAATGTCGCCAAGAGCCTCCCTTTTATGCCTCATAATATGACCAGCAATCAGTTCGTGGTCAACGAGCAAATGCAGGTGCCCGAAAATCGCGAAATGTTTCTCGGCGCCGTCAAGGAGTATGGCCATCTGGGCTGGGAGGCCGTTCTGGACAGAATTGCAAGTCGAAATATTATTTTCGTTATTTATGTTAATTTCCTCTCCATAGTCTGCCTTGCTCTGCGCCGCGAACATTGGGAACATCCAAGGGCGTGTGCTGCTCCAAACCTCTCCGTTCCATGCCTACGACACCCAAAGTAAGCTGATAATATCTATCGTCGTCCTTCTTGTTCACCAAGGGGGCTTTACAGAGGTCGTCGACCACGCCAGGAGTTATGTCGTGGAACTCGCGAAAGTCGGGATCTCCAAGTAACCCATTTGTTCTCCCCCAACGTCGATAATGCCGCTGACCATGAACGCAGAGATCGTTTATGCATCAAGATTCCTGCGACTGGGCCGGCCATGAACGCCGGCCGGATTCTCCTCGAAGAAGGCATCAGAACTCTCGGGACGTCGCTGTTCTCCCTCTCTCAGGCCATCGCATCCAGCCAGGCCGGCTGCCTCTACATCAGCCCGTACTACAACGGTTCGTCGATGGCTACAAATTTGTTTAATCATGCCCCTGATCCACTACTGTCAGAGATCCGCGCGCACACCGATCTCAGCATCTGGCCCAACTCTGAGGATCCCGCCACCGAGCACCCCATGTCGCACCGCTTGATGCAGATCCTGGAGACGTACAAGCGGCTGTACAAGGAGACGGGCAAGGAGCAGCCCATGATGAAGCCCGCGAGGTATGGGCAGTCCCTCTCTTTCCTTCTATAATCGCATCCCAAGCCTCCCGCAGCTTTGTCTCCACCCAGGAAGTCATGGCGTGCGGCGAGATGGAGATGCATCACGCCACCATCTCCGCGCGGCTCCTCACCGACCTTTGCAAGCTTCCCGCCGTGCCCTCTGCTTCCGCCAAGATCCCTGGCGTGGCCAAAGTTGACATGACGCGTCCCTACGCCGACACCCGCCCTACCCCTACTCGTCTCGCCAATGTCTCCGCGGCAGATCCGCTGACGGAGAACTGGGACGGCAAGCTGGCCTCCACCGCCATCGACTATCTTGCAAACAATGGTGCGGAGCTGACCAAGGCGATCGAGGCGGACCCAGTGACGAAGCAGCGGCTGTATGATGCGCTAGAGATTTTCAAGGTTGGCGAGTTGAGCAGTAAAGCGATCATCGAGCAGGCGATCAAGGATCTCAAAGCTTGAAACCACCTGCAGTGATTCCTGGGTTGTCGACCATTTTTGTCCTGTATCAATTCTTCTTTTCGCCTCTGAATTCCGCGCCGGCACAAAATAAGGAACTGCCGTCTCTTTCAAACGTCTACAGCAAGCGATAGCGCGGAAATCCATCCACAGCATACGACATGTCGCCAGTTTTTATGCTATGTAAAGAACGAGAAAAAGAAAAATCAGGGGTCCTGCGCCCCAATATTCTGCGCCTTCACGAACACCCCCCTCGGATCGACCGCCTTCTGAATCCTCGCCAGCCGCGCATAGTTGCCGGCGTAGTACTTCTCCCGCCACCCGCGCAGCTCCGGGTCCAAGTAGTTCGCGTACGCGCCAAAGGCCGTCCCTTGCATGTTGTCCGTGATCGCGCTGACCAAGCCGTTCCCGAACGCCGTGCCCTGCGCGGACCACGCGGCGGTCGAGCGCACGTAGAACTGCAGCGTAAAGAGGTGGGCGCGGTGCGGGTAGGCGGTCGCGTCCGGGGCGAGGGAGGAGATTGCGCTGTTGCCCCCGCCCCAGAGCTCGAATTGGATGAACCAGGAGACGCTCGAGGGGAGCGCGGCGGCAGTGAAGTATTCGGAGAGCGCGGAGAGCGCGGCGCTGGTGAGGGGAGATGCGACAGGCACGACGAGCGACTTCGCGAAGAATGTGTCGTGCTTTACGGAATACGGTTAGTTTCTGAGAAAAAGAAAATCTGGAAGAAGGGACTCACGCCGTCAGGAATGCCGATGGTGGAGAGTGGTGCCCCGCCGTTGACTTCCTTCAACGCGGTTGTCCAGTTGCGTTCTGCGATGTATGGGGTTGAACTCGGCGGACCGGTTGCCTGGAAGAGAGAGGCCGAGATGGCCTTGAACTTGTCCAACGTGCCCATGTAATACCCGCCGATCTCCACCACCTTACCTCCCTCCCGGACATTCGCTTCAATGCCCAGCTCTTTCGGCGCAGTGAGGCCCCAGTTCTGGTACGCCCTCAGCAGCGTCGTAAAATTACTCGCCGACCGTGCCGGGTTCTGGAAGGAGAACGAATAGCGCACAACGCTCGTCGGCGCTTCGTGTGTTTTAAATGTATACTGAGTGACGATCCCGAAGGACGATACGGCTCCACGGATCCCCTGCAGGAATAAAAAGTGAGGTGAGTTCAAGTTTACTTGAGTTATAACAGCCGCAAAAAAAGACCAACCCAGAACAAATCGGGATGCTGCGTCTTGCCGACGTACACGATGGTCCCATTCGCAAGAACCAGCTCGGCCGCGACCACCTGGTCAATCAAAAGCCCCCAATTGCGTGACGCGAACCCCCACCCGCCGAAGCCCGCGTGTCCGCCGACCCTAAAAGCCAAGTTGAGTATGTAAGTATGTAATTTCGTATACAGGCAGAATAATAACAATGTACCCGACGTAAGGGCACACACCGTGGGCGAGCGCGCGGTCGTATTTGTCGTGGAGCGCCAGCGCCAAGTCGCCGAGACGCACGCCCGGTTGGACGAGCGCCGTGCCGTCGCTGGGGTTGTAACTGACCTGCGCCATATCGCGGAAGTTGACAACGAGCGCGCCGTCTCTGGTGCCGAAGCCAGACGCCGCGTACGAGTGGCCCCCAGAAAGTGCGGATACGTGGACCAGGAAGCGATTTGCGCATTGGATGGCCTTGGACACGTCGCTGGCGTGGGTCGGGTAGACGATGGCGGTGGGTTCGTAGTGGAATCGCGCGTTGAACCTGGAGGACAGTTTAATGCGAGTGTAGATACTGAACGAGAAAAAGGGGACGTGCGGGACGGTGGCATTGTGCCAGTCTGGGTTCTTCGAACCTTTGACGTTGAGGCCGGAGTCCGTCAAGCAGGATAGGAGGGTGGGGAGGAGGGGGGGGAGGGATATTAGTTGTTCTGCGAGGGAAAGGTGAACGAGAGAGAATAGAAAGGCTATGGCTGGGACCATGATAGAGGTGTGAAAAAGAGAAGCCTCGCTGCGCAAGAGCCTTAAGTAGAGAGAAGCCTCGGTCTTCGACGTGCGGAGTAGCGAGGGGCGAAAAATTAGTCTGATTCGATTACTATACAATAGGAGGTCTATAACTCAGACCGGAGGGCGTCTGGCAGCCTGACGCTGGTCCTTGGCTTGATGTCCAGGCAATACATGGCGGGTGGCGAGGAAACGCGTCGATCCATAGGAGACCCAGCGTTCCGCACATCGGCGCATGTCTAAACGTGTTCTAATAAACGAGCTACACAAACCCCGTAAGCGACTCCTTCCAAGAAAATGAATCGAAATACGCACGCCCAAAATCATCCACGGACCCCACAGCCCGCGGCTATTCCTTAATCGTCCGCGCCACCCGCTCGAGCGCCTCGCACACGCGGTCTAGCCCCTCCCCCTCCCAGAACGCGCGCTCGTGCGCGCTGAGCTTGCCGAGCACATACTCCGCGAGGTCCACATTCGGATTGCGCCCCACACCCACACGAATGCGGTGGAAGTCCTGCGTCCCCAGCGCGGCCACGACGCTCTTGACCCCATTATGTCCGCTCGCGCTTCCGCCGAAGCGGCTCTTGACCACACAGGGCGCGTGCTCCGTCGAGTCCGCCAGCAGCACGAGCATGTCCGGGCGCCCGTGCGCGCGTACCGCGGCGGCGATGGAAGGTCCGGAGACGTTCATGAGTTGCTCTGCGGAGTTGTGTCGTTATTATTGGGGCGGGGCGAAATATCCGCGCTTACTCGATTTATACAGCGTCAACTCGAGCTGCGTGTCCCCGAGCGTGACTGTGCCGTGTCCAACGAAGCCGCCGCGCGCAGATACCATGTTGATCCCTGTGCGCCACGCTAGCTGGTCGACGAGGAGCTGGCCCAAGCTGAGTCATGTTCATTAATGCTTTATTTTCTTTGTAAAACGCGAGGAATATGTACCTATGGCGCGTGTTGGGGTACGGCAAGTTACCGAGGCCAGCGAGGAAAACTCTCGGGAGAGACATAGAATACTTGTTGAAGGGGGATGCGTGGTCTCAAAGCAAAAGGCGAACTGGAAGAATTATGAATCAGACTCGGTTTGTCGGGCCGCTTTTAGTTGATGGACACTGCCACCCCAACAAGAATTTGCAAAAATAAATACAGTCAATCTGAGTCAAGAGTACCCGAAAAAATGTCCAACGCCTGGGCGCGATCGGCTTCCCAATATTCGTCGATGTAAAACTCGTCTTGTAAATCGCCTTCACTGCCAGTGAAGCATGAGCCACTGTCCGAATCGGAATCATCATCCGAGTCCACGGATCCGCCATCGTCCTCGTCATCGTCGACATATTCATCACCGGAGCTTGAATTACTCTCGTTGTCGTCCTCCAACTCGCCGTTGATGTCGCGTATTGAACCGAAGGGAATTCCATCCACAGACTCAGGATGGATGAATTCGCGGACGATGGCCATCGGATCCTGGTCCTGGACATTTTCTGGAAGAGAAGGAGATCCCGAGGCGCGTTGTCGCACTGCACAAGGGGGCGATATTATAGGCAAGTCCACCAAATATCCGAATGTTTCATCGAGGGTTCGGTATGTGCGCAAAGCAGGGAATACTTTTTTCCAATCGTCAATGCCAAAAGACGCGACATGGAACTTGGAATATTCTTTCCAAATGTCAAGGGACTTGAGTGTATCGTGTTTCCAGGATAGGACGACCAAGGGTGAGGGTGTGTATCCCCACTCGTCTATCACCAGATGCTCTAAAGCGGGACACCTGGCTAAAATGTCTCTGATGTACCCGTTCCCGAAGTGCCACGACACGAATATGAGAGCGGGTCCATATGCGCTGAACCATCCGTTCACGTCTTGGGCTAACCGATCGCGCCCGGCTGACCACAATCTCCGCAAGCGCGGCATTGTCCACTTCAGTGTAGGCAGCGCGATGCGAACATAAAGGTCTTCCAAATTTTCAAACACCAGTTCGGGGGTGACATTGTTGTCCCACGACTCTGGTGGAGTAAAGGAAAGGGACCTGGGCGTTTTGCAAAGCCGGACCAGGAGTTCAAGAACGACGGAGGTGTCTACGGCACCGCTGCATTCGAGACTGGTGATAGTGGAACCGATGGGTGGCAACACGTAAGCGAGAGTCGGGATAGTGAAAGGTGGATTGAATGCGATGTGCTTAAGTCGCGGACAGAGCTCGATGAGGTTCTGTGTTTCCCTTTGAAACAACCGCGAGTATCCGCGGGGAACGAAGCAGCTCAAGTCTAAGCGGCAGACAAGGGCACCCAGTCCTACGCGGCCTTCCAAGGCCCGAACGAACGCAGGTAACTGGCCGATCCTCCGCAGCGCAACATTTTCGTAGAGCAATTCGATCCCGATCTGGTGCCAGTTTTTGCAAACACCCATAATAGCCATCTTCATGCGCAGGTCGCAACGCAAAATGGAATGAGAAGATTCCAGATATCCGGTCCTGTTGAGAAGCCAACTGGGCACCGAAGCATAGCGAAAGATGATGAGCAATATCTCGTGGGGAAGTTCGATTGTCTTCGGATAAAGTTGTCGGTAACTCTGAGCAGAACACGGGACGTGTAGGGGGACTCATTGGGGACTCACCTCCAGTTCTCGTCCAAGACGATTATTCTCGGAGTTTACGCGGTCGAGTTCTTCCAAATAGGTTTTCTGAATCTCATTTTTCAGCTCCTCTGGCTTCCAAATAGATTCTTGTCGCCACTACTAACCTGGTCTTGTTTTACGCGATCCAAATCTTCCCGCGCATTCTAGATCTCATTTCAATACCGCAGACCTGCCATAATATAGTCGCGCCACTACTGACCTGGGTTTGTTTCACCAATTCGTGGAGTTTTCCGGCATCGTGAATAACCTTGAACTAGGTGAGTAAAGGGTGTTAATAAGTCTCCGATAGTCTCCGATAGATATATCGCACGGCATCATCGAGCTGGGAGAAACCCTCCATTTCCCAAGTAGTTGGGCGCGGGGGATTCGGATACGATGTACCTTATATTGTGTGATAATCGTTTCATCAGCAAATATAGTTAGGTGGCAGTGGAGCCTGTGAGCAAGCTTTGGCCGGCAGATGAACGACGCAAAAGGGACTCGGAGGATCACAACCGTGACTTGATCAAAGTTTGATCACAACAACGTCCTGGTGATTCCCGAGTTTTGAAATTCCGCTCCCAGAAATGCGGCATTACAACTACCATTCACTTGGCTTTCAACTTGCTTTCAACTACTGCTAATGTGTTACCCGGTGTTCCACCGCTGCTGCTCCGAATCCCCGATTGCCGGATTCTCCACACATCTTGGCCTACGCCAACGTTGCTGCGGCGAGCCAAGGCTCTTTTTTTCTGTCCTCTGCATACGTGCCATGAGGGCGACGTGATGAAGTTGATGGAAGTCGAAGGGCGTTAGGACTGGCCTAGTAGGGGCCAAGAAACGGGTTTGGAGCTCGGGTGGAGCATCGCAACACGGATATTGCGAGCCTGGTCTGCAAAAAAAACCAAGCCAATTAGAGCTGTTTAGCAAAGTGCCTCTCATTGGCTGAAAACTGTGGAGTAGCCAATCAGCTGTCTCTAAAATTTCTCAGCTAAAATCTGCTAAACAGCTCTATTGATCAGTCCACGAGGCCGCGAAGAGTCAACGGAAGGTCGACGTCTTCAACAATAATATCTCTGTACTTCAAGATGTACAAGGTAACTCGATTATCCGTACATCCGCAACGTAGCACGAGTAACTGCTGTAAGGACGCATTCCACCTATTTCCCGTACGAGTGTTCACTTCCATATATCTTTCCTGGACTGGGACGCGGAAGGCAGTGGGTAATCCGACAGCGAAGCAACAGTAATAGTGCGTTCGCTGCGTTTTGTTTCCAAGCTCCTGGGCCCATTCAAAGGCTGACCTTTCGCTACCTCATTATTTAGGTACGGCCTTCAGTCGTTCGGTCACCCGCGGGCTCAAGTTAGTCAGTCAATACACCGCCATTAGCGGACTATTTGTGGCATCCAGTGGTACTCGGTTAAGACTCGGTAAGGCTTGGTGATCCGATAATCATTGACAATAATTTCAGGACACTGACCTTATTTAAGGCCCTGATGACCGAAGGACAGACTCATCCTACTCCACCATGACCTGGGCAAGCTTATTGACTGCGCTTGCACTGGGAGTCACTGTTTGCTCAGGCGCCATCGTCGAGAATGTCGCGGCCTTGACCAAATTGAACCTCAAGTTCGATTTCATCGTCGTTGGAGGTATTCAGCTCAGTGATATTTGTTGGAGCTCCTGCTAACTGCGCAAAGGTGGGACGGCTGGAAATGTCGTCGCCAACCGTCTCTCTGAAAACAAGGACAACTCCGTTCTGGTGCTAGAAGCAGGGGATCGTAAGCGCCGGTTTGATTTGCCTTTACGGAGACTTGCTCATGATAGCATGGCCATTATAGCAATGCCAATGTTCTAGATATAATTGTTCCCTTCTATTGCACACGCGCAACTCGAAACACTGCCCAGGACTGGAACTATACAACCACGCCCCAGGCCGCCCTGAACGGTCGGTCCATACCGTATCCTCGTGGTTTCGTTCTGGGTGGTAGTAGCTCTGTCAGTGAGTGCTTTTGTTTCAGGTCCATGACATTGGGCAATGTAGGGATTTTAGATTACATGGCATACACGCGCGGGTCTAGGGAAGACTTTGACAGGATGGCAGGGGTTAGCGGAGACAAGGGGTGGTCGTGGGACAATCTCATACCGTACATGCGTAAGGTGCCATCGTTTGACCTGGATCCAGAATTATTCTGATAACAGCTATAGAACGAGCGTATTGGTGTGCCTGCTGACCACCACGACACTAAAGGACAATTCGATCCCGCGGTGCATGGAGTCGACGGCATCAATACCGTATCCCTGGCGGGGTTCCCGAGCGATATCGACTCCCGTGTCATCAAAACCACCCAACAGCTCGCCGAATTTCCCTTCAACCTAGACATGAATTCGGGAAATCAACTCGGTGTTGGTACGTGATAAATAATGAACCCATGCAGTTTTTGACCCTTTTGAATTTTAGGTTGGTTACAATCAACGATTAAGGACGGTTCAAGAAGTAGCTCGGCTACTTCATATCTCGCCCCACAGTATATTAATCGCCCTAATCTGCACGTCCTGTTGAATGCTCGCGTAACGCGAATTTTGCCAACCAATGCTAATGCTTTCCGTACTGTTGAATTTGTGCAGGATCTCAAAGGTAGGAGGTGCCATTTGTTTGGTCGTCCGGGTCGGTCTCAGGAAAACTCAGGGAAACGGTTCACTGTTACTGCCAAGAAAGAAGTCATTCTTTCAGGGGGAAGCATTGGCACCCCCAGCATTTTATTACATTCCGGAATCGGAAACTCGACGGCACTGTCTTCTCTGGGAATCAAACCGGTGCACAATCTTCCCTCAGTGGGTCAGAATCTATCCGACCACACTCTCTTGCTGGGTGCTTGGCTCGTTAACTCCACGAAGACGTTTGAAACTGCCGCCCGAAACGCGACATTGGCAGCCCAAGAATTTGTCCAGTGGAATACAACTCGCACAGGGCCGCTCGTCGACAATCCATTGAGCCAAATCGGATGGCTACGCGTCCCCGAAAATTCATCTATATTTGATCGTTTCCCAGATCCCGCTGCCGGCCCCAATACGTCGCACTTCGAGCTTATATTTTCCGCTGGACTTATTGGTTCGGCTCCACCAACAGGCAACTACCTTGGAATCACCTCTGCTGTAGTGTCTCCAGCTGCCCGTATGTGCTGCCAATATTTTTGTATATCGATCTGATTTGTTTCAAGGCGGCTCTGTGACGCTGAACAGCAGCGATCCCCTTGCCCCTCCTCTGATAGATCCGAACCTTCTGGGCTCGGAGGTCGACATGTTTATTATGAGAGAGGCCATCAAGAGTTCCTTGCGCTTCGCATCTGCGCCAGCGTGGACGGACTACATTATTTCCCCCGTCAGCTTTAACAGCTCAAGCACTGATGAAGAGCTGGATGCCTACATTCGTGCCAATGCGGGAACGGTGTTTCATCCAACAGGGACTGCTGGCATGTCTCCGAAGGGGACAAAATACGGGGTCGTGGTTCCAGATTTGCGGGTCAAAGGGCTGAATGGATTGCGAGTCGTGGATCTTTCTGTTTTGGTTCGTTTCTCCATTCTTTTGGGATCGGCGCTCGAACTAATAGCTTGTAGCCTTTCATCCCTGCGGCCCATACACAAGCCTCAGCTTATATTATTGCAGAGAGAGCATCTGATCTGATCAAGTTAGCTTGGAAGTAGTTGGAACTCGGTGTCATTTCCGTAAATGGGCTGCAAACATTTAAACGTAACAGATAGTTAAACCGTGGGAAAGGAACACTATGTCTGGGCTCTCAAGTCCTTCCATTGTGGTTGCGAAGTTCTTGTTTCTGAATCAAAGTTATTCATAGTCAACCACCTGGTGCAAACACATAGGTTTTATAGTTTTTGTAACTTGTCAGCCACTAGTGCCAACCACTCCCGAGCCAGACACGTCTTCTCTCAACCCCACCACCTCGCACAATCCCACCTGTCTTCAATATGCGCACATATTCTCTTACCATCATCCTCATCTGGAGCGCAATCGTTGCCTACGCTTCTCCTCTGAATCACAAATCAGTAGAGATCGTCGCCGCCAGGTCGGGCCGAGTCAGTGCCCCAATGCCCATGCCGTCCCCCATGACAAGCACTTGGACCGCTGTCCCTGATCCCAATTCTAATGCAAAAGCTCACGCCACAAACAACTCGGACGAACAGAAGCGTCAAATCCACAACGCTGACTACCATGCGAACTCCCCTCCGCCCAGCCCGAATCCCGCACCGGCTCAAGAGTCCACTTCCCCACCTTCACAATCGGCAGCCGCTGCGCAATCTGGCATAAAACGCAAGCGGACGTGGTTCGGGCCCGGCCCAGTCACTCTACCCCTACCCTCCTCAGCAAGTGCGCACGAGAACTCCGCTGAAGATGACTCCGGCTCCGAACAGTGCAACGAATCTAAATCCGGAGAGAGGTCGCACAAGGAGACCCGGAAATTTTTTGTTGATCACCATCGCGCCAACTCCGATAAAACTCGTCGTGAAATATAGTTAGGCGGCAGTGGCCGTGGAGCTTGTGAGGCAAGCTGTGGCCGCAATTTTGGAAGAAGATGAACGACGCAAAAAGGAGAGAGGATCACAACCTCTATCACGCTGATTCCTAGACTCGTTATGTTACACCACCGAAAGTACTTGCCACAATTTTTCGGCAATTGGCTACAGACTGGTTACGAGTCTAGGTGATTCCCGAGTTTTAAAATTCTCATTCAAATTATGAAGGGAAACGAACACAAATCCAAATTATGAGAGCAGGACCCAGGACTATATATGTAGTAAGAGTATGTACGCGAGGTAAAGTAAAGTCACCTTATAAACAGAAGAGCAGTATATAAAAATAAGCAATCGCCCACATTTTTCTGGGGCGCGTATTATTATAAGTATTTGAGAGTGACGATACGATACCATCCATCGATCCTACTCGGGCGCAAGATTAAACGCGCCCTTCAATCAACACCGCACATCAAGGACCACCACCTACCACCACGCGCGCAACCAGTCCCGGGCTCGGCTCCACCGCGCGCCGGTGCACGTGCACGTACTGCAGCGGGCCGTGGCGGGCCTCCGTTCCTTTGGGGCCTATTTGCAGGATCATCTCGTCGCCCAGCGCGCCGGGCACCTCATCGCCCAATTGCGCACCGTCCGGAAAAAGGACACACAAGGTTGAGGGCACGTCTTGAAGGCCATCTCATCTGCGCAGGTGACCTCCGAGCACCAATAGCGATAGCGCTTGAGTACTATGCGTAAGTAGTGCATCTTACCAAGTAATCTCCGATCATGAGGCCAATAAACGCGAGATAAATGTCTTCACAATGGGCCTGGGGAGAAAGAATTGTCCAGCAAAATCCGGAAAGCAGTTATTCTTGAACCAGGATGATTCAAAGTTCGCAGATCAAACACCTTGGGCACAATTTACAGAATACACCTCAATCCGAGTCAAGAGTACCCGAAAAAATGTCCAACGCCTGGGCGCGATCGACTTCCCAATGTTCGTCGATGTAAAACTCGTCTTGTAAATCGCCTTCACTGCCAGTGAAGCATGAGCCACTGGAGTCCGAATCGGAATCATCATCCGAGTCCACGGATCCGCCATCGTCTTCTTCATCGTCGACATATTCATCACTGGAGCTTGAATTACCCTCGTCGTCGTCCTCCAACTCACCGTTGATGTCGCGTATTGAACCGAAGGGAAATCCATCCACAGACTCGGGATGGATGAATTCGCGGACTATGGCCATCGAATCCCGGTCCTGGATACTTTCTGGAAGAGAAGGAGAGAGTCCCGAGGCGCGTTGTTGCCCTGCATAAGGGGGTGCTCTCATAGGCAAGTCGACCAAATATCCGAATGTGTCATCGAGGATGCGGTATGTGCACAAAGCAGGGAATACTTTTTTCCAATCGTCAATGCCAAAAGACGCGACATTGAACCTGGAATATTCTTTCCAAATGTCAAGGGACTTGAGTGTATCGTGTTTCCACGATGCGGCGGCCAAGGGTGAGGGTCCGTATACCCAGTGGCTCGCAGGCGGTGGCGCAAGGGTAAACCACAGGGGGGCGAATGGGGCTCGAACTCGATGCTCTTCTATCACCAGATGCTCTAAAGCGGGACACCTGGTTAAAATGTCTCTGATGTACCCGTTTTTGGAGCGCCACGACACGAATATGAGAGCGGGTCCATGTGCGCTGAACCACCCGTTCACGTCTTGGGCTGACCGACAACTCCCGGCTGACCACAATCTCCGCAAGCGCGGCATGGTCCACTTCAGCGGAGGCAGCGCGATGCGAACATAAAGATCTTCCAAATACCAGTTCGGGGCCATTGTCGTCCCACGACTCTGGTGGAGTAAAGGAAAGGGACCTGAGCGTGTTGCAAAGCCGGATCAGGAGGTCAAGAACGACGAAGGCATCTACGGCACTGCTGCACTCGAGACTGGTGATAGTGGAGCCGATGGGTGGCAGCACGTAAGCGAGAGTCGGAACAGTGAAAGGTGGATTGAATGCGATGTGCTCAAGTCGTGGACAAAGGCTGATCAGCTTTTGTGTTTCCCTTTGAAACAACAGCGAGTATCCGCGGGGAATGAAGCAGCTCAAGTTTAAGCGGCAGACAAGGGCACTCAGTCCTACGCGGCCTTCTAAAGCCCGAACGAACGCAGGCAACTGGCTGATCCTCCGCAGCGCAACATTTTTGTAGAGCAATTCGATCCCGATCTGGTGCCAGTTTTTGCAAACACCCATAATAGCGATCTTCATGCGCAGGTCGGAACACAAAATGGAATGAGAAGCTTCCAAATATCCGTTCCTGTTGAGAAGCCAACTGGGCGCCGAAGCATAGCGAAAGATGATGAGCAATATCTCGTGGGGAAGTTCAATTGTCTTTGGATAAAGTTGTTGGTAACTCTGAACAGAACACGGGATGTGTAGGGGGATTCATTGGGGACTCACCTCCAGTTCTCGTGCAAGACGATTATTCTCGAAGTTTACGCGGTCGAGTTCTTCCAAATAGGTTTTCTGAATCTCCTTTTTCAACTCCTCTGGCCGGCCAAATAAATTCGTGTTGCCACTACTGACCTGGTCTTGTTTTACGCGATCCAATTCTTCCTGCGCTTTCTAATCCATTTCAGTACCGCAGACCTGCCATAATATCGTCGTGCCATTACAGACCTGGGCTAGTTTCACTAATTCGTGGAGTTTTCCGGCGTTGTGAAGAACGTTGGAGACCTTGAAACTGGATGAGTAAAGGGCGCAAGTTTCCGAGGACCGATAGAAATATCGTACAATATCATCGAGCTGGGAGAAAGCCTCCATTCCCAACTAGTTCGGCGTACGGGATCCGGATACGACCAGATCGCTGTACCTTGTGATAATCGTTTCGTCGGGGAATATAATTAGGCGGCAGTGGAGCCTATGAGCAAGCTGTGGCCGGCAGATGAACGCTTGATCAAAGTTCGATCACACCGTGACTGCCGTTCCGCTGATCCCCGAGTTTTAAAATTCCCGGATGCGGCATTCAGCCAAATACTATCTGCCATTCACTTGGCTTTCAATTTGCTTCAACTACTGCTAATATGGTACCCGGGGTTCCACCACTGCTGCTCCGAATCCCCGATTGCCGGATTCTCCACACATCTTGGCCTACGCCAACGTTGCTGCGGCGAGCCAAGGCTTTTTTTTCTTTCTGTCCTCTGCATACGTGCCACGAGGGCGACGTGATGAAGTTGATTGAAGTCGAAGGCGTTAGGACTAACCCAGTAGGAGGAGGAGGAGGAGGATTGCCTGCGCGGTCCCAAATTGAAACAGCAGGTAGCCGCACTACATACATGAGACGACAGTGTATGCTACGGGGAAATCTTCTGGAACCGAATCATTGGAATAATAAAACGCTTATGTATGTTACAAGTAAATTCAGTTCGCCTCTCATTACTTGCTCAGAGAAAATTATGCCTGCTTGCTTAGTGCATGAATTTGACCGTTAACGCCTGACACCTGGCTGCCGGGCTTTAAGTCCGAGGGACTGTCAGCAGCAGAAGCGCCGAACGCACAGGCTAATCGCCCATTCTAGATATATTGCCTGGTAGGTATGGTGTCTGCCTGTTCCTGTAAGGACGCATTCTACCTATTTCCCGTACGAGTGTTCACTTCCATATACCTTTCCTGGACTGGGACGCGGAAGGCAGCGGGTAATCCGACAGCGAAGCAACAGTAATAGTGCGTTCGCTGCGTTTTGTTTCCAAGCTCCTGGACCCATTCATAACCATGACTCAGGGCTGAACTTTCGCCACCTCATTATTTAGGTGCGGCCTTCAGTCGTTCGGTCACCCGCGGGCTCAAGTTAGTCAGTCAATACACCGCCATTAGCGGACTATTTGTGGCATCCAGTGGGACTCGGAAAGACTCGGTAAGGCTTGGTGATCCGGTAATCATTGACAATAATTTCAGGACACCGACGTTATTTAAGGCCCAGATGCACTGGACGACAACTCATTCGTACACCTACCATGACCTGGGCGAGCTTATTGACTGTGGTTGCACTGGGGACCACCGTCTGCTCTGGCGCCATCATCGAGAATGTCGCGGCCTTGACCAAGTTGAACCTTAAGTTCGATTTCATCGTTGTTGGAGGTATTCAGTTCTGCGGCATTTGTTGGAGCCGCTGCTAACTGCACAAAGGTGGGACCGCTGGAAATGTCGTCGCTAACCGTCTCTCCGAAAACAAGGACAATTCCGTGCTAGTGCTAGAGGCAGGGGGATCGTAAGCGCGTGTTTAATTTGCCTTACACCGATTTGCTCATAACAGCACGGCCTTTATAGAAATGCCAATGTTCTAGATATAATTGTTCCCTTCTATGTCACACGCGCAACGCCAAACACCGCTCAGGATTGGAACTATACAACCACCCCTCAGGCCGGTCTAGGTGGCCGGTCTATACCGTATCCTCGTGGTTTCGTTTTGGGTGGCAGTAGTTCCGTCAGTAAGTGTTTCTGATTCAATTCTATGACCGTGGCCAATGCGCGGAATTTAGATGACATGGTATACACGCGCGGATCCAAGGAAGACTTTGACCGAATGGCACAGGCTAGCGGAGACCAGGGGTGGTCTTGGGACAGCCTCATACCATACATGCGCAAGGTAGTAGCGTTTCGCCTGGGCCACCGTCTCCTAATTCTGACCATGACTATAGAATGAGCGTATCGGTGTGCCTCCCGACCACCACGACACCAAAGGACAATTCGACCCCGCGGTGCATGGAGTCGGCGGCATCAATACCGTATCCTTAGCGGGGTTCCCGAGCGATATCGACTCGCGTGTCATCAAAACCACCCAACAGCTCGCTGAATTTCCCTTCAACCTAGACATGAATTCGGGAAATCAACTCGGTGTTGGTACGTGATAAATAATGAACCCATGCAGTTTTTGACCCTTTTGAATTTTAGGTTGGTTACAATCAACGATTAAGGACGGTTCAAGAAGTAGCTCGGCTACTTCATATCTCGCCCCACAGTATATTAATCGCCCTAATCTGCATGTCCTGCTGAATGCTCGTGTAACGCGAATTTTGCCAACCAACGCTAATGCTTTCCGTACCGTTGAATTTGTGCAGGATCTCAAAGGTAGGAGGTGCCATTTGTTTGGTCGTCCGGGTCGGTCTCAGGAAAACTCAGGGAAACGGTTCACCGTTACTGCCAAGAAAGAAGTCATTCTTTCAGGGGGAAGCATTGGCACCCCCAACATTTTATTACATTCCGGAATCGGAAACTCGACGGCACTGTCTTCTCTGGGAATCAAACCGGTGCACAATCTTCCTTCAGTGGGTCAGAATTTATCCGACCACACTCTCTTGGGGAGTGCTTGGCTCGTTAACTCCACGAAGACGTTTGAAACTGCCGCCCGAAACGCGACATTGGCAGCCCAAGAATTTGTCCAGTGGAATACAACTCGCACAGGGCCGCTCGTCGACAATCCATTGAGCCAAATCGGATGGCTACGCGTCCCCGAAAATTCATCTATATTTGATCGTTTCCCAGATCCCGCTGCCGGCCCCAATACGTCGCACTTCGAGCTTATATTTTCCGCCGGACTTCCTGGTCCGGCTCCGCCAACAGGCAACTACCTTGGAATCACCTCTGCTGTAGTGTCTCCAACTGCTCGTATGTGCTGCCAATATTTTTGTATATCGGTCTGATTTGTTTCAAGGCGGCTCTGTGACGCTGAACAGCAGCGATCCCCTCGCCCCTCCTCTGATAGATCCGAACCTTCTGGGCTCGGAGGTCGACATGTTTATTATGAGAGAGGCCATCAAGAGCTCCTTGCGCTTCGCATCTGCGCCAGCGTGGACGGACTACATTATTTCCCCCGTCAGCTTTAACAGCTCAAGCACTGATGAAGAGCTGGATGCCTACATTCGTGCCAATGCGGGAACGGTGTTTCATCCAACAGGGACTGCCGGCATGTCTCCGAAGGGGGCAAAATACGGGGTCGTGGATCCAGATTTGTGGGTCAAAGGGCTGAATGGATTGCGAGTCGTCGATGTTTCAGTTTTGGTTCGCTTCTCCATTCTTTTGGGATTGGCGCTCGAACTGATAGCTTGTAGCCTTTCATCCCTGCAGCCCATACACAAGCCTCGGCTTATATTATTGCAGAGAGAGCATCTGATCTGATCAAGATGGCGTGGAAGTAGCAAGAATTTGACATTTCTGTAAAAATTCGGTATTTCTGTAAATATTCAAACGCAACAAACAGTTCAACCGTGCGAGCTACACAGTTCAACCGTGATCAATCATCGCTCAGACGTGTCTTCCCCTGCGTTGGGATAATATTGCTTCGGCGGGCAGTAGTTGTTCGGTGACAGTGGCGCCTGTTAGACAAACTGTGGTTCAACTCAGAAGGAATGCCAAGCAGGACTCGGATCAAAACTTGATCGCAATCCTCGTCCCGGTGACACCCGACTTTCTTGAAACTCCGCTGCCGAATTGCAACTTGGCTCTCGACTACTACTGAAGTACTGACAGCTACTGGTTACCGCTGTATTGCAGCTAGCAGGATTCCCAGACATCAACTATATCCTTCCCTCGTCTTGGCGTAACCTCTCGCGGTGTCCAGGACTCTTTCGATGCTTATGGACACACATCTACGCACATGGGCCCCGGGCCCGGGCCTGGGCTACTTAACAAATCAGAAAATCCGCTCCCGTATCTAGTGAGAACAACTTGAACAAAAGCGGTTGCTTCGCTGGCTGTGCTTACTCAACCTCCTCCTGGGGCGCTTCGTTCTCAACGCCTTCGCCTTATTTTAGCTGCTGCTTACCACTACCAGCGTCCCTTCTTGAATGTTCAGCATGTACTGGCCAGCAAAAAACTCCCCGGCATCTGCTTCTTTTCTTGCGACATCCTGCGGCCACTTCTGGGGTTGCCGTGCGCCGCTGTGTTACGAATTACATCGATTACCTTGCTACCGACACGTGTAGCTTTTCGTTCAAATTTGCGACAGAAAACGTGCAACGGAGCCCGAATTTTTCAGCAATGCATGCACGCTAGCGGCGTTACTCTGAAGCTGATTTGGTGGGGATATTAGCGCCGGGATTGCGCGCGCTTTCTGGCCTGCGCGCCGGCACTGCCGTGAAGGCGATGTTCCTGGTGCAAGGCATCCCATTGTGCGAGGACATCACTGAAGTCCTCGTTCTCATTCCTATCCTATACAGCTCCAGCCTCATTTTGCCGGTTCGCAAACAGGTACTAATGACCCTCGATGTAGTTTAAGCACTGTCGATATCATGACAAGCCTCTAGCTTAAGCTTCATGCCATTGTTTTCATTCTCGCATTGTTCACGCAAATAAGTCGTTAAAGGATTCCCCAGAGTCTCTCTCCTTCCGTCCTTTTTCGAATTCCACTCTTTATCGCTTTTTGCCCCCGATTTGGGACCCACTCTTACATATTGGAATAAAAACCCTCCAAACTCGTAAGGGAAACACAATCCAAATTATGAGAGCAAGACCCAGGACTAAGTATATATGTAGTAATAAATAGTATATACGCGAAGTAAAGTAAAGTATGTAGCGAAAAATGCAACATTATAAACAGGTATATAAAAATAAGCAATCGCCCTCTGGGGCGGCGTACTGATTATAAGTATTTGAGAGTGACGATGCGATACACTCTATTATCCATCCCTACTCGACGCGGTACCGTGGGCGCGAGTAGATTAAAAAGCGCGCTTCAATCAACACCGCACATCAAGGACCGCCCCGCGCCGCGCCACGCGCGCAACCAGTCCCGGACTCGGCTCCACCGCGCGGTGCACGCGCACGTACTGCAACGGGCCGTGGCGGACCCCCGTTCCTTTGGGGCCTAGTTGCATGATCGCCTCGTCGCCCAGCGCGCCGGGCACCTCATTGCCCAATTGCGCACCGTCCGGAAAAAGGACACACAAGGTTGAGGGCACGTCTTGAAGGCCATCTCATTTGCGCAGGTGACCTCCGAGCACCAATAGCGATAGCGCTTGAGTACTATGCGTAAGTAATGCATCTTACCAAGTAAT
This sequence comes from Mycena rebaudengoi, assembly GCA_029282285.1. Classification (NCBI taxonomy): domain Eukaryota; kingdom Fungi; phylum Basidiomycota; class Agaricomycetes; order Agaricales; family Mycenaceae; genus Mycena; species Mycena rebaudengoi. The sequence continues at coordinate 18,946 of JARJCX010000499.1, read as the reverse complement.
CTCTGATCATGAAGCCAATAAACGCGAGATAAATGTCTTCACAGTGGGTCTGGGGAGAAAGAATTGTCCAGCAAAATCCGGAAGGCAGTTATTCTCGAACCAGGATGATTCAAAGTTCGCAGATCAAACACCTTGGGCACAATTTACAGAATACACCTCAATCCGAGTCAAGAGTACCCGAAAAAATGTCCAACGCCTGGGCGCGATCGACTTCCCAATGTTCGTCGATGTAAAACTCGTCTTGTAAATCGCCTTCGCTGCCAGTGAAGCATGAGCCACTGGAGTCCGAATCGGAATCATCATCCGAGTCCACGGATCCACCATCGTCTTCTTCATCGTCGACATATTCATCACCGGAGCTTGAATTACCCTCGCCGTCGTCCTCCAACTCGCCGTTGATGTTGCGTACTGAATCGAAGGGAATTCCATCCAGACTCGGGATGGATGAATTCGCGGACTATGGCCATCGGATCCCGGTCCTGGATACTTTCTGGAAGAGAAGGAGAGAGTCCCGAGACACGTTGTTGTACCGCATAAGGGGGTGCTCTTATAGGCAAGTCGACCAAATATCCGAATGTGTCATCGAGGGTTCGGTATGTGCACAAAGCAGGGAATACTTTTCTCCAATCGTCAATACCAAAAGCCGCAACTTTGAACCTGGAAGATTCTTTCCAAATGTCGAGGGACTTGAGTGTATTGTGTTTCCAGGATGGGACGCCGAAGGGTGAGGGTGCGTATGTCCAGCGGCTCGCAGGCAACCCCGTGATAACCCACAGGGCAGCTGAAGCTCGAACTCAATATTCATGTATCACCAGATGCTCTAAAGCGGGACACCTGATTAAAATGTCTGCGATATACTCGTCTCCGGAGCGCCACGACACGAATATGAGAGCGAGTCCATGTGCGCTGAACCACCCTTTCACGTCTTGGGCTGACCGATAACTCCCGGCTGACCACAATCTCCGCAAACGCGGCATTGTCCACTTCAGTGGAGGCAGCGCGATGCGAACATAAAGATCTTCCAAGTTTTCAAATACCAGTTCGGGGGTGACATTGTCGTCCCACGACTCTGGTGGAGTAAAGGAAAGGGACCTGAGCGTGTTGCAAAGCCGGATCAGGAGTTCAAGAACGACGGAGGCATCTACGGCACTGCTGCATTCGAGACTGGTGATAGCGGAACCGATGGGTGGCAGAACGTAAGCGAGAGTCGGGATAGTGAAAGGCGGATTGAATGCGATGTGCTCAAGTCGTGGACAGAGCTCGATGAGGTTCTGTGTTTCCCTTTGAAACAACCGCGAGTATCCACGGGGAACGAAGCAGCTCAAGTCTAAGCGGCAGACAAGGGCACCCAGTCCTACGCGGCCTTCCAAGGCCCGAACGAACGCAGGTAACTGGCCGATCCTCCGCAGCGCAACATTTTCGTAGAGCAATTCGATCCCAATCTGGTGCCAGTTTTTGCAAACACCCATAATAGTCATCTTCATGCGCAGGTCGCAATGCAAAATGGAATGAGAAGATTCCAGATATCCGGTCCTGTTGAGAAGCCAACTGGGCACCGAAGCATAGCGAAAGATGATGAGCAATATCTCGTGGGGAAGTTCGATTGTCTTTGGATAAAGTTGTCGGTAACTCTGAGCAGAACATGGGATGTGTAGGGGGACTCATTGGGGACTCACCTCCAGTTCTCGTGCATGACGATTATTCTCGGAGTTTACGCAGTCGAGTCCTTCCAAATAGATTTTCTGAATCTCATTTTTCAACTCCTCTGGCCGGCCAAATAAACTCGGGTCGCCACTACTGACCTCGTCTTGTTTTACGCGATCCAATTCTTCCCGCACTTTCTAGATCTCATTTCAATACCGCAGACCTGCCACATATAATATAGTCGCGCCACTACTGACCTCGGTTTGTTTCGCCAATTCGTGGAGTTTTCCGGTATCGTGAATAACCTTGAAACTGGATGAGTAAAGGGTGTTGATAAGTCTCCGATAGATATATTGCACGGCATCCGAGTCATCGAGCTGGGATTCAAAAGCCTCCATTTCCAAGTGCGGGGCCCGGATACGACCCAGATCGTTGCTGTGTGATAATCGTTTCGTTCAGGAAATATAGGTACGCGGCAGTGGCCGTGGAGCCTGTGACTCTGAGGCAAGCTGTGGCCGCAATTTTAGAGGCAGATGAACGAACGCAAAAAGGAAAGGAGAAGGATCAACAACTTGATCACGGTGATCCCCGAGTTTTGAAATTCCGCTCCAAACTTCTAAACACAATCCAAATTATGTTCTGTGCAAGGTCCACATCAAAATATATCGGATAACTTCGTTGCCAGTTGTTCAACCGAGTCGACCAAGACACTGGGGATGCCAGGAAATCTGGGGGGACACTTTTTTGCAAGTCCTGAATGAAGTTTAGTAAAATCGGAATGACAGACAAGAATTCCACGGCGCAGGATATGCGCACAGAAGCCCGGGTTTCGGGTCGCTCAAAAATCCCGAGCCCGACCCTGGGCCCTACCTAAAGTCAGGCTCGGGTCGGGCCTGGGTCGGGCTTACCGAGCCCGGCACAACACTAGCCGAAACGAGCTCGATTCGTGAGTTGACAATTTGTCTCTATTCGGGGCGTCGTTTCATCAGCAAAAAAACCCAGCGATTCCTCTGAGGCCGTGGTGTCCCAAATATCATTCCATTTCAACTCAATTTCTAGATCAGGTCGCATTAGGGTGTTACACAGTAGTGTTTTAAATGCTGATTTCGAGCTGATTTCGAATTGATTTCGCGCCTGGTTTCGAGTGAGGTCACATTGTGACCTGGCCGCATCGGGAAGCCGTGGAAGCACCTGATTTCGGCACACCGCAAGCGGAGTTTTAAATTGGGAAAAATCCTCTCGCTCTGCGTCCCCTGCCCACTTGTCGTGTCTACAACTGCTATCATCCCCATGTCTGCCCAGGAACTCCTCAAAGCTCGCTTGCTCATCGCCCAGGCTGAACGGACCAAGAAATCTGCGCGTAAAGCTGCGCAAGAACAGAAGGAAAATCGCGGCGCTAAACCCGGGAAACCCGGGAAAGGAGGGAAAGCCGCCCAGGTGCATCCGAATCCGAATCTGAGTTGTCCCAGTCGTCATCTTCCCACTGTGCCGCCTCCATATCTGCAATGAGGTTAATGAGAAAGGCCTTTTCAAGGGCATCTGCAGCTTCTTGTCGCTCGGTGCGGGTGGGCATGAAGGCAGAGGATAAGGATCAGGTATGATCGTTATCGCGTTATCGTGTTGTGTGCTCAACAGCGCTGCGCGTCCTAATTTCTATCGTTATTAATACGCGACGAGCTCACGTGCCTTGATTTGGAACTCCGCGACCTGGCTGCCGCGTTGCCGATCCGATTTCGCTGATTTCGGTCGAGTGATCAAAGTTGATTTCAGCGCTTAGCGTGTCACGCTCTCGTCGAAATCTGCATCGAAATCAGACTCGAAATCAGTGTTTAAAACACTACTGTGTAACACCCTATTCAAGATGATGGTAAAAAAACCCAGGCCCTATGTAAATATTTTAGGGCCCTCCGAGGTCCCTCAAGTTTCTCGCCAGAACTTGGAGGCCCTAAAATTCCACGTGCCCTAGCCTTTTTTTTCTTCTACTTGTTCGTCTACCATGATGCCCAATTTCTGGGACCGCAAAGAAGCAGGACAAGACCGCGAATGACGTGCACGATCCAACCACCGCTTTCTACTGGCCTGTGAGGCTTGATTCAAGTATTGGTGGAGCATTGCCGCGGTATTTGGACGATGGGGTGCAAAAAAATGGAGACACAACAAAAAAGTTAATACGTCTGACCCCAATTTAGTTTTTGGCCAGGCAGGATATTTGAACTTCCGAAGCAGAGTGTCTCTGTCAGTCAGTCGCCACACTTGTCGCTGGCCAGGTAGATCCAAATTATGAGAGCAGGATTATATGTAGTAATAGTATATACGCGAAGTAAAGTAAAGTATGTAGCAAAAAATGCAACATTATAAACAGGTATATAAAAATAAGCAATCGCCCAGGGCGGGCGTACTATTATAAGTGAGTGACGATACGATAACACTCTATTATCCATCCTACTCGGGGCGCGAGTAGATTAAAACGCGCGGCGCGCTTCAATCAACACCGCACATCAAGGACCACCCCGCGCCGCGCCACGCGCGCGACCAGCCCCGGGCTCGGCTCCGCCGCGCGGTGCACGCGCACGTACTGCAGCGGGCCGTGGCGAGCCCCCGTTCCTTTGGGGTGGTCGGCGCCTAGCTGCACCTCGTCGCCCAATTGCGCTTTACCGTCCGCCCCACCAGCGCACACACACCCCGCGGCGCGCGACTCGATCATGCGCACGAGCGCCTCCTCCGAGCAGCGCTTCCCGCAGTGCCTAAACTCGACGCGGCGCAGCCCGCGCGCGACGCCCTCCCCGCACGCCATGGCCATGTCCTCCCCTCCCCCCTCCTCATCATCTTCATCGTCGCTATCCTCCGTCTCGCACGACACCCCCCGCCCCGCACACGCCGCCCCCAGCGTCATCCCCCCCACCAACGTGTCCCCCACGCTCCTCTGCGCCCCGCCGCCCCTCCGTGCCTCCACCACGAGCTCCCTGAGGCGCGGCACGCACCTCAGCGCCGCGAGCACCTCCGTCTCGAACAGCGGGAGCCGCGCGAGGTGCAGGCGCACGAGGCGCGGCGCCGTGCGCAGGAACGCGAGGAACTGCGCCTGCGGCCAGGCGGGGAGGGGGTGGTGCGGGTGGTGGTGCGGGTTGGCGGGGAAGGGGTGCGTGTGCGCGGGGGGGAAGGGGGAGTAGTCCGGGAGGCGCAGGGCGAGGCGGCGGAGGTGCGGGGTGTAGAGGAGGCTGAAGAGGGCGCCGAGGCGCGCGGGGCGGCGGGTGTGTGGGCCGTGCGGGCGTGTGTGGAGCAGGGCGTCGGCGTCGCGGAACTCGAGGGCGAGGTCGCGGAGAGCGGGGGCGTGGGCGAGGGCGCGGCGGAGGGGCATGGCGTCGGCGACGGCGAGGTGGAGGGTGTGGAGCGCGGGGGCGGCGGCGAGGAGGGCGAGGGCGTCGTCGAGGGTCCAGAGGGCGGGGGGCGGAGTGTGCGGCGCGGGGAGGAAGGTGAGCGTCGTGAGGTGGTGTGCGAGGGGGAAGGCGGCGGTTGTATCGCGGAGGGCGAGGGTGCGCAGGCGGGGTGCGACGTGAAGGGGGAGGAGAAGGTCGGGTGCGGTGAGGTGCGGCCAGGGGGACGCGATTTTGAGGTGCTCGAGGGCGGGGAGGCAGAGGTCCGGGGCCTCGAGCGGGAAGAGGAAGACCTCGGGGATGCGCAGCTCGAGCGTGTGGATCCGCGCGGCGTGGGCGAGAACAGCGGTGAGCAGGAGAGGGACCGGGCTAAAGGCCGCGAGGGTGGATTTTAGGGCGTCGGACTGGGTAAGTGAGACGGAGAGCGGGCGGGCGGCGGAACGGGCGAGCCAGAGCTGGACGAGGCGGTGGAAGGCCTCGAGTGCACTTCCGCGCTCGGTGTGGCGCCGAGTGGTGGTCAGTGCCAGGGCGGACCAGAGGCGCGGGTTTGAGAGGACCGTGCTGCGCCAGCTGCGGCAGACCTGGGACACGCTCAGCGGCGCGTCGACTAAAGACGGCGCAGGCGTGTCGGGGACGCATGCTGCGAATATCATGTCCCATAGCTCGACGGGCAGGCGGCTCGCGGGGCAGTGGCGGGCGACATACTGGCGCAGCGCGAACTGCACACGAGCAATCTGGTGCTCCAGCTCAGCACCGTAGACCATGGGTTAGGGACAAGAAAGACAAGACGAGAAAGCATATGGACTGCTTGCAGAAAAGGAGACTCGCTTGTCTTGTCTTTAGTCCGATCATGGCCTAAGCGCTAGCAGGATCATATGCTGACGGCTGCCCTCGGCTGCCGTATAAGCGATGAATGTCCCTCCATGGCCGCGAATGAGTCGAGACGAGACGGTCCGAGTCCGAGTCTCAGCAGAGTCACCCCAGAATCAACCCGAAGAGCACGCGTTTCAGCGTTTCATCACTACATGCCACAAGATGCCACACAGCTCTCAGTCTTTTTATTTTACGAATGAACAGACACAATTTCAGGGTTGCGTGTTTGCCGAATGGATACGTATACTTACGCATTATCAAAGGCAACCGGACTGGGCGCCGCCGTGTGGCCACATCCCAGTGAGCCGCTTACCAATTGAAACAAAACCGCTTCAGCGGGGGCCGACGCTACCCTTGCATTTCGGAGCCGATGCAGCGCGAGACGTCGAGAACCAGTGCGGCTGCGGCGGCGGCGGGCGACGCGCTCAATATAAAAATAAATTATAAATACGCGTAAATTACAAAATAATTGACCCTGAGCAATATATATACGCGAGTCGGAATCAACCCGGAAAGCGCGCGGCGCCAAGAAACCGAGTGGGGAAATATGTAGCAGCTTATACAGGATTCCTGTCCTCCCACTATCAAGTCCACACCACCCAACAAACGGGCAAGTTGCAGACGCGACGTCCCGACCACGGAGAAAAAATTTGCGATGATCATTATTGTGGCTTGGACATGCGCAGTCTGGAACTCTCTCGTCGCCGACCGCGTCCGCTCACGAAAACCTGATCGAATTTAAAGTTCGGATCACCCCCAAAACTGGGACAGAGTTGTTGAGCACTTCATATATATAGCCTTACAGGCATGCAGGGTGCCAGTTGAAAGGCACGAAAAGTCTACCGCCTCAATTAGACGCCTCCGCGGGGGAGTATTAAAATTAATTTTTTGCCCGCACGACGATACTATCGGTGGATGACCTCCTCCCATTATGAAGTCCACACCAGACCACCAGCCACAACAAACGGGTGAGCTGAAGACGCCACCGCGGCGAAAAAATCTTTGCAATCATTATTGTGGCTTTAAAAAAAAAAAACACCTAATTGGAAAAGCGCTCATGCGCAGCTGGAACTCTCTCGTCGCCGAGCCGACTCGACCGCGACCCCAAAATTGTTGGAGACCAATTGCAAACAAAAACCTTGGCAACAACTTGAATACACCGCCTCACCGCGGGATAATACTCAGGATAATCTATTTCTCCGCTAGGTCCCTTTTCGGATTAACATTTTTGCACGCACGACGATACAGGATTCCTGTCCTCCCACTATCAAGTCCACCACTCAACAAACGGGCAAGTTGCAGACGCGACGTCCCGACCACGGCGAAAAAATCTTTGCGATCATTATTGTGGCTGAAAAAAAAAACCCCCCCGCGGAACTCCTTCCTTGCCGACTGGAAACCACGAGGTTCCAAAGGTGATGATTGATTCAATAGAGGACGTAAAAGTTGGTTCAACAGTTTGTGTTCGTGACTGAAAAAAAATTACATTCGTTGTTGGCAACTACGGGTACAGTATTGAATATCGGCGTCTCGGAGCGGAGTGGATGGTATCAATCGAGCGGTGGTGGCGGAAAGGTCCAAATAATTTAGGTTCGTTACAAGTGGTGCTGCTCGCTGTACTTTTCTGCGAGGATTCTAGGTGCAGGAGGTTAGTTTAGTTCTGGAACAGTAGAGGGAAGGAAAGGAAAGGAAAAAGTTTTTAAAAACGAAAACAAACAACACTCACCCCTCTCCCCCAGAAAGCACAAGCAATCCCGCCACGACCGCAGACACGACCCGGCGGTCCCACGTAGGCCTATCCCAGTGTACATACGACGCATATCCCACACCGCCCAAAATCGCGAGGTTGAGCACGCCCACGAGCCCGCCCAGCGTCCCGGGGCGCAAGATGCGCTCGCGCGCATGGCGGTATATCGCCGCGCCCTCCTCCTTGGCGCGGCGCTCCTCCGCCTGGCCCGCGGCGGTCTTGCGGTACGCCTCGCCCGCAAAGGCCTCGGCGGACAGGATGGCGAGCGCGCCTGCGATGGTGCCGGAGAGCGCGGTGGGGTCGCGGCGCAGGTGCGGCTGGGCGTAGAACGCGCGCGCGGCGCCCGCGAGGAGGCCGATGTTTACTTTATTTTAAAGTAAGCAAAATGAGAAAAATGGCACACGAGAAGAGAGAAGGAGACGCACCGAGACCAATAAGCCCGCCTGCGACGCCGGGGCGGAAGAGGTAGTGCTTTGCGGTGTCCCAGAGGTACGCGCCCTCCGCCTTTGTCTCCTCGATGTGTCGGTGCATGCGGCGCTCGCGTTCGCGCTGTGAGGAATGACTCGGATCGGGCTTGGAGCTGGAGGTGGGCATGCCGGACGCGGTGACGCCTGGGGGCGGGACGCTTTCGGGGGTGGTGTTTAGGAGGGCGGGGTCGGCGTGGGGCTGTTGCGACGGCGGCGGGGCGTGGTGCGCGGCGACAGCAGCGTAGGACATAAGAGGTGAGAGGATGGTTGCGTTTTTCGAAATTGGGCGTTTATATTGAAGAAAGCGATGACGTAGTTAGCTGGTTATGATGTCACCATGATCACTTTTGATGCAGACTTGAGTTGCATCACATTCGGATGAAGCAGGCTGAAGCGCTGTCTGCGACTAGATAGTAGGAGGAAGAACCATGATTTGTGAGCCCAGGTTTTGAGTTGCCGTCACAAGAAACGCCACAGAACAAAAAAAACGCACGCAATGCCAAATATTACAATTAATGCAGATAAATAATAGTAGTGTATCAATGCATTCTATGTACTGTGCCAAGAAACGCCTTCTCCCTCTCTCTACATCCTCTCTGCCCACATATACATCCACCCACCACCCCCAAGCAGACGCCTTTGGTACAAGAAGCTAGACTAACCGCGCCATTATGAACTAACAGCGCACCCGTCCCCCACCCCCGCGCGCATCGCGTGCAGCCCTTCGCGATGCGCGTTCATCGCAAGCACGATGCAGCAGTGCCAGATTGCGTGTGAGCCTGGGTGGGCAGTTTGGTGTTAGCGAATGGGCAGGTAGGTGTTAGCGAATGGGGGGAGAAAGAAAGAACGAAAACAGGCGAGGAGGGTATGAGCGAACAGCGAGTATGCGACACACCGCAGGCGTGCAAAAGCAGCATGCACCCCTCAAAAAAAGGGGCGCGCGCAAAAAAATAAAAAATAAAACCCCTCGCAAAACAGAGAAAGAGAAAGAGACAAAGAACAACTCACCCAACCCAACCCGATCGAACCGTGCGCGCCACCGCGGCGTAAGGAACCGCTCCGGGACCTGCGCGGCGTAGAAGACGAGCCCGAGCACGTAGTAGAGGAGCGAGGGCGTTATTGGGGCTGTGGGGAATTGAATAGGTGAGTTAGAGGGAAGGAAGAGAGAAAGAGTGAATGGGGCGGAATAGCGTGATATAACATAGAGCCACCAACACAACACCAACACCACCAACGAACCAAGAAGAAAAAAACTCACCCGCCCAGCGCACCATCTCCCCGTAGGAGTGCAGCAGCGCGATGCCCGCAAGGGGGCACAGCGCAGAGAAGGAGAGCGTGAGGAAGAAGGCGAGGCGCCACAACTGTGGAGTGGGGGGTTACCGTTAGTCTCAGGTAAGGGGGATGAATGGAAAAGCACACGCACCCGATTCTCATACTCATTGAACCACTGCATGAACGGCAGCACGTTCCCCGCGACGCCGCACACGAGACACAGCGCGAGGAACGGGTAGCCCGCGGCGGGGTGGCACGTGTACCCGTAGTACACGACCGTGGCGATGCTGACGCTGATGAGCCTGGTAGTAAATTAGCATTATTAATTAATATGAGGAGTAGAGCAGAGAAAACGCACCACCCGATGCCGACGTAGTCGAGGCGGGCGCAAAAGTCCATGGCGCGGAAGTGCGCGCAGCCGGCCATGGTGTGCCAGAGGACGCTGCACGCGAGGCACAGCATGACGAACGCGGCGAAGAGGCGCTCGGGGGGCTCGAGCGGGTCGGTCGGCAGAGGGGCCGCGGGGTGCAAGAGGAGGTACGCGCAGAGCACGAGCGGGAGGAGGTGCGTGTGGATGTTTACTGTGGATGTATATATGAGTAAGTATAACTAAAGGTGGGGGAGGAGCGAGGGACGCACGGGACTCGTTGTGGAGCGCAAAGACGGAGGCGGCGAGGGCGGGGGTAGCGCTCGAGGGGGATGAAGCGGTAGCTGGCTCCGACGAAGGGGTTGTTGCGCCAGGGCGTGGGGAGGTGGGCGTACGAGATGAGGCGGAGGCCGTCGAGCGAGTGCTTGAGGGCGTGCGCGACGGTGTCGACGTCGTCCTTGAGCGCGGCGGACGCGGGCTCGAGCTCGTGCATGACCTTGTCGAGGAGGTCGGCGAGGACGGCGGACGGTGAGGGGGACGGGAGAGGGAGGGCGGCGAGGTGGGACTGGAGGCTCTTGAGGCGGGCAGAGAGCGTGGGGACGAAGGAGAGCGGGCTGCCGAGGTCGAGGTCGTGCCAGGCGGCGACCATGTTGCCTGGGGCGTGTTGTGTTGGTAAATTAATACAAGAGATAACTCAAAACTGACCGAGGTTGGGTAGGTCCGGCAGGTGAGCGCGGAGCGACTCGGAGTCGGGGAAGTGCGAGAGCAGCGACTCGGAGTTTGGCATGTCCGGGAGACGGGCGAGCAGCGACTCGGAGTTTGGGAGATCCGGGAGATGGGCCAGGAGCGAGTCCGAGTCTGGGAGGTGGGAGCAGACGTCGGTGCGGATGGAGTGGAGCATGTCAAGGGCGGTGCGGGCCCACTGGCGCGCCTCCTCGATGGTCAGCTCGCCCTTTGCGCGCCAGTCCGGCGACTCCAGCAGAGACAGCCGCCGCTCAAGATCCGCGAGATAGGACAGCACCAGGAAGCGCAGAGAGACCAAGGCATGGGCCGGCGACGCGAAGGACAGGTCCAGAGCCTCCAGGGAAAGCGAGAGCGGCCTGCAGAGCGCAGGGCGCTTGGGGCTGCTGCTGGCGGGGTCAGACATACGGCGGCGACGGACAGACATGGGAGTAAAGGACAGGAAGGGGTCGCCGCTAGCGATGTCTAGTCGATGTCTGGCACAAGATATCAAAAATACACACGTGCTCGGTCCGTCTTTCTTCCGCTCCGCACCACACCGATCCATCGTCAAAATGGAGCTTAAAGCTCCTCTCTCTGGGCTAGTATTCTTGGTGGACCCACGTTAGTCTGTCAAAGATGCGACAGACAACTCGCACTTTGGTCCAATAAGTCAAAGTTGGAGGCAGAGGTGGATGAATTCATAAAAGCTTGTGAAATTTATACAAGGTTGCGAAAAGCACGGCGGTTTGAAGATGCTCCAGTTGCAACTATGCTCCGTGAAACTTATTATTGCACAAAGTAAACTCAATCGAGGCACAAGCTCGGCGTGCGGCCCGATCCCGATCAAACACCTCTCGCTCAAAACGGTAGCAGAGTTGCCCTTTACGGCTATTCACCTTTTCTGTTTTCTCCCCACAAACACACACGCACGCGCGCCATGCATGGCACCCAGCTCAAAGGGACACTAACTAGTCTTCTCCTTGCCTCGGCGAGCTGCTGCCGCAGCGCCATCATCACCGACATCTCGCGCCTCGACCTTGCCAACTTCGATTTCGTCGTCGTCGGAGGTGCGCGTATGCCTTCATTTCAAGCTACACGGCGATTCTCAGTCTATTCAGGTGGAACGGCAGGAAGCGCCCTCGCGAACCGCCTCTCCGAGGACCCCGCCCACTCCGTCCTGGTGCTCGAGGCGGGCGGCTCGTGCGTCCCTGTCTGCTCTTACAGAGCGTGCAGCTGAATCCTCCATAACACCAGCCACGAACACATCCTCGACCTCATCGTCCCGTCGTTCGGCACGCGCGCGACGCCGTTCACGCCGTACGACTGGAACTTCACCACCGCGCCACAGGCGGGGCTGAACGGGCGCGCGATCCCCTACCCGCGCGGATTCGTGCTCGGCGGGAGCAGCAGCGTCAGTGCGTTGCGGCATTTTGCTTTCTCATGACGCAGCTGACGAGGCGAAATCCAGATTACATGGTCTACACGCGCGGGACGAGGGAGGACTTTGACCGCGTCGCGCGCTACTCGGGCGACGCGGGCTGGTCGTGGGAGCGCCTCGTGCCGTACATGCTCAAGGTACCGTCCCCAACGACTCTGCGCTGGAGTCGGAACTGACAACGGCCCTCAGAACGAGCGCTTCGGGCGGCCGGCGGACGGACACGACATGAGCAACGAATACGACCCGCGCGTGCACGGCCACGCGGGGATGACGGGCGTGACGCTCGCGGGCTACCCCAGCGAGATCGACGCGCGCGTCATCCAGACGACCAAGGACCTGCGCGACGAGTTCCCGTTCAACCTCGACCTGAACTCGGGGGAGCATCTGGGCGTGGGTGCGTCGCGGTTATTATGAATGTCGTGGTGTTAAATGATCCACAGGCTGGGTGCAGGGATCCGTGCTGAATGGCGAGCGCAGCAGCGCGGCGACGGCGTATCTCGCGCCAGAGTTCGTCCGCAGACCGAACCTGCAGATCTTGCTGCACGCGCGTGCCATCCGTGTCCTGCCAGACGACCTACTGCGCAAAGCATTCCGCACGGTCGAGTTCATCCACAACGGTATGTACCTGCCTACGCCACACACTCACGTTCCTCAGCGTCCGCGTCGCAGGCACACCACGCACCGTCACCGCAAAGAAGGAGGTGCTGCTCTCCGCGGGCAGCATTGGCAGCGCGACGCTCCTCCTGCACTCGGGCATCGGCAACGCCACCACGCTCGCCGCGCTCGGCATCCCGCTTTTGCATGACCTCCCCTCCGTGGGCCAGAACCTCACGGACCACGCGCTGCTGTGCCTCGCGTGGCTCGTCAACTCCACGGGCACGTACGAGACGCTCGAACGCAACGCGACGCGCGCGGCGGAGGTGCTCGCGCAGTGGCAGCACGCGCGGCAGGGGCCGATGGTGAACGTGCCCGTGACGCACATGGCGTGGCTGCGCGCGCCGCGCGCGGTGTTCAGCGGCGCGGGCGTGGGGGACACGGCCGCGGGCCCGCGCACGGCGCACTACGAGATGCTGATGTGGAACGGGCTCATTGGGCGCGCGCCGCCGCCGAGCGGGAACTTTTTCTCGATATCGACGGCGGTGGTGGCGCCGATGTCGCGTGCGTTCTTGTCTTAAATGCGCGGCGTCGATTTTTATTTAACGCGGGGGATAGGCGGCTCGGTGACGCTGAGGAGCGCAGACCCGCTGGCGGACCCGGTGATCGACCCGAACATCCTCGGCGCGGAGGTGGATTTGGCGATCATGCGCGAGGCGGTGAAGAGCGCGTATCGGTTCGCGGGCGCGCCGGCGTGGCGGGGGTATGTGCTGCGGCCGGCGGTGGACCTCGCGGCGATGGCGAGCGACGCGGAGCGCGATGCGTACATCCGCGCCCACACGGGGACGGTGTTCCACCCGGTTGGGACGGCGGGGATGGCGCCGCGGGGGGCGGGGTATGGGGTGGTGGATCCGGATTTGAGGGTCAAGGGGCTGAGGGGGCTGAGGGTTGTGGATTTGGCGGTTTGGGTAAGTGGTTTTTCATGTCAACTGGACGCTACTGATGCTGGTGAACAGCCCTTTATCCCGGCGGCGCATACGCAGACGGCGGCGTATGTTATTGCAGAGAGGGCGGCGGATTTGATCAAGGATGCTTGGAAGACTCCAGCGCGGAGGGAAGCGGAGGGAAGGACAAGGTGTAGAGTCACGACCAGCCTTTTTTTTCCAGTGTTTTGTAAAATATAATATAAGAACGCCAGCTAGAGATACGTTCGTTGTGGCCCGGAAAGCTGCTCAGATGAGTGGTGGCCGGGAACTTTGAAGAGGCCTTTCTTCGACGTTGAAGAAGAACACTGGCAGGAGCACAGCCACTCTTTCAACTCTCCACATGCGATGGAATCGGGTTTGCCTACGCGACGCTATGGCGTTCAATGACGGTGGCGTCGCGGCTGTAACTGCTCAAGCCGTCCTGTAGTAGCTTGAAGCTGGTGATTTTGGGAAAACTTCCAGTCCAGGAGCCAGCCATACCCCTGGCTTTTGGAGCTCGAGGTCCATGTTTTCGACGTGATGGATGCTCTTTCAAAGTCGCTAGATGTCGTCCTTGGCAAGCCTATCTCCGACAAGTTCTTCCGACCAACGGTGCTACCTTCACTCCTGAGCGCTGCAATAGGTCGGACATTGCATCGCGCCGCATTTTCCGAACGCTGTGGGAGGTGGGGCCCAAAATGGTATGTACTAATCGTATTAATAGGTTGTTCCCCCTTGGGCCTCGGTATTTTTTTTAACGTGAAACGCTACCAAACTAGGTAACTGCCAGATACAAATGGAAGACTGCCAGGCTCTGCCAGCACACCCATTTAGCTACCACCATGACGATCTCAGGTACTTGGCTCGCTGCGGCTTGCATCCTCTTCATTGCTTTGGGATTTCTTTGGCATCGCGTCTGCACTGCACCCGTCGACTGGGTTGCCGAGCTGGCTCTACTGGGTCAACCGCGCAAGCAAAAGCTCCCTGGTACCGTCGTTGTCTGTGGCGGCAGGTACATCCGCATGTTCCGTCCCATCTGTTCCAATATTAACGAAGTGAGAAAGTATTGCAGGAATTATCACTGCGCGGATATGTGCTGATCATTTCGAGCGCGTAATTCTGGTTGACCCGGAAACACACGATGCGGAGAAACCCAAAACGCGGATTCTGCAGTACAACGCCATTCATAGTATGTTTTTTAATAATAATAAATCTTTCAATAACTACTTGTTGATACGGGTTGAAGTTTTCCTTGGCTTGTTTCTGGATGGCGCGCGGTGCCTTTGGCCAGATTTTGACACGGAAGTCCGGGCTACTGGGGCAAAGTGTGTAGCAGTTCTGAAAAAACGCAGACGGCTTCGTTAATCTTGTCTGACGCAGGATTGGTTCAACCGATCTGCAGCTGCACTATTCCGGCGTGGCGATCCCAGCACCCGCGCGTTGCCTGCGCCAGACCGTCCTATCGAGAAGGTCCACCATACAGGATATTCTCTTCAGGTTATTTAAAAGGACTGTGAAAGGCTGAATGTGACTGTGATGGCTGGAACCGTACGTAGTGTGGGGTTGTCAGTGCCCGGAACGTCCGTAACATCGGTAATGGTGCGCACCCTCGACGGCCAAGAGGTGCATTTGAATGACATCGCGCTCGTCGCAGGTAACCCGCTCCCCCCTTTTAGTCGCCTCCAAGCTGACATGGACATGATTGTTTCACAGATTGCACTGGAACCACTCAGGCAGGTTTGAAGTGGTTACGAAGTGCGCTTCCGAGTGGCATCCGCGCATCGTACAAAGGCAACCTTCAGTACTTTACAATTTCCTTTGCGGTACCCGAGGAGATAGTCGCGACCCTTCCCATCCCGAAAGCCGCGGCCGATGCGTCGGCCATTTATGGCTACGCAGCAGACTTTAGCAATAGCTCGGCTTTTTTTTATCGGTTTCAGTCAGGCCGACAACAATACAAGTGCGTGCGCAATTTCGCTGTAATCCTTCCAACACCGAACTCGTTGCCAGTGCTCCTCTGTGTTGGCGGCGCTGGAGAGCTTCCACGAACAGTGGATACAATGGTCCCCTTTCTACTGGGAGTCCAGGGCCACGTTCCGCTGCCCCCTTGGTTCCTCGCCACCGCCCGCATACTTGTGAACAGTGCGAGGGCACGGTGGATAACATCAAAATAGGTGTGCCTCAAATGACATGCGCTGCTTGAAAAGATGTGTGACCGAAATCGTCTTCCAGCAACACAATCATATGCTCAATACCACCTTGCACCTCCGGGCGCCGTCCCGTCGAATTTCATCGCTGTGGGGGATTCTAATATGCATCTAAATCCTATGCATGCGTGCGTCGCCGTTTTTCCTGCGACGGCTAATCTAACTGGCTGATTCGTTTTCTCTAGCCAGGGTTTCGCTAAGATCATTTTGAATGGATTGACTTTGAATACCCTCTTCACGTCCGTGGTGGATGGCATCCCAAAAGATTTTTCCTCCCGCTACTTCAAGAAGAATGCTGCCCGGACGCATGGACTGTGGTGTGTTTCGTCTTCTTTTGGCGTTCATTTTTACTCACTCACCCTTCTCTCTCAGGGATGCCACCCGATTACACGGTATGTACCAGACTTTTTATCAAGTAATGTGGCTGAATCGCCTGGCACAGACTATGGCTTTAGTAACTGCGAGCCCATGGCCGGAGAGACAAAAAACAATGGACGGCTTCTACGTTGGCTAGAGCTCAAGCTAATATCTGCCGCAATTCAGGTAAGTTTACAACACACAAAAAACGAATGCCCGGCGCTCACCGACGCCGTTTTTAGGATGAGGATGTGGCGGTGGCGATGTGGCGAATAAGGCATCTGGTTGCGGCTGAAAGGACCTTGTTGGCACCGAGGCTGCTGTGGAAGATATTGTGGACGCCTTCGCAGTTTACATGACTGATGGCGAACAATTCGATGGAGAAAAATCCCTTGAGCCTGTATATGTGCTCAATTTAGAAGTATTTCCAACCACTTTGAGCCCACTGAGTTGAAGATGGAAAAAACATAGCAGGACTGAACCGTGGGAGGCAATTTCTGGCCGAGGCTCGGCGCGACCACGTGCTCGGCTGTTCTTTCTCTTCAAACCGCCACGACTCAAACAACATGTCGCCGGTTTCGCTGTTGCGCTACCTTGGAACGTGTATGCTTTATCTCTCAAATATTTATTACCCAGTATGAACCGCAAAGCCCGATTTTTCTCCGCGACAAGTGGCTTTTTGCAAGCTTTCAAACGCTCAGCGCTCAGTGACTGGCCGTATCATCTCGGTCCCACAAGAGGTCGGATGAATTCCAATTTCGTTGAATTAGGAGGCCACCATATTCCTCGAGCATTTGTTTTTGAATCGGTCAGCCACTGGATTCCTATCTCAGTCAGCCACCTGCCGGTCGTCTCCAGGACTCGTCTCTCTCTCCTCCCACCACCACCATGTTAGCATTCCTATCCACACTTTTTCTCCTTCTCGCCACCTCTCATGCCAACCCTATCTCTCGAGCGGGCCACCCTCGTATCATGCTTGACTGACCATGGGCTCAACGTCGAGGTTTCTCAGAGTCCAGGCTGGGATGCTGCCACTACTCCGTAAGCTTTAGGTCCTGGGGTCATCACATCCAGCTCACTTTTCGCATTTCCTCCTCAGATTCAACACGAGATTCCACTACAACCCAAGGCGATGGTCTATCCGACCCAGACAAGCGACGTCTCCAAGGCTGTCCAATGCGCCGTCCAGTTCAACGTCCATGTCTCGGCCCTTTCGGGAGGACATTCCTACTCTGCTTCGGGTTACGGCTCGGAGGACGGTGCACTTGTATCGCATTTCGCGACATGGCGCAAATCGTCGGCTACCGCGCCAGCGACGGTACAGCCACCATACAACCGGGAACTCGCTTGGGCGACGTGGCTTTGGAGCTTCATGACAAGTATGGTCGCGCCCATGGCGCACGGAATTTGTCCCTACGTCGGGTATGTTTTCAATCTCGTGCGCTATCTACCTTTTTTCTCATTTCAACTTGTAGCGTTGGCGGACACGCAAGGCTTTGGTGGATGGGGCTTGTCGTCGCGTAACTGGGCCTGCTTATGACCAAATCGTCGCTGCTGACGTCGTTCTGGCTAATGGGACCGCCGTGCACGTCAGCCACACAGAAAATTCCGATTTGTTTTGGGTCAGCCGCTTATATTTCATCTCAGTAAGCTCCGCTAACTAATACTTCCCCAGGCCATCGCGGAGCTTCGTCGTCGTTTGGAAATAGTCACCCAGTATACCTTCAAGACACACGAAGCGCCCAAAACGTCATTCGGTATGCCTTCAACTTTAACGACCCGACCGCTCCCCGAGAAGTTCGCCAAGCTTCTCCATGAGTATCAAGCATGGGCCGATACTGCACCGAAGGAGATGGGCATCGTTGCAAATGTCTGGCAATGGGCAAGGACGTCGAGTTGCAGGGTTCTACATGGGCAGCCAGGGTGACTTCACGCACCGCCGAGGCACTTCTCGCGGCCACCGGTCCTACCAGCACGACATACATCCAAGAACGCGACTGGATAGCCGCTTTGGTCGAGGCTAGTGGGCCGGCTCGTCTCTATCACGAAGGGGGCCTCCGATATGTGAGAATTCCCATTCTTCGGATTCACTCAGAACTAATACTCTTCATTACCAAAATTAGCATGAGATCTTCTTCGCCAAGTCACTCGTTGTCCCGTCCAACGCTATCATTACGGAAAGCGCCTCTCCGCCCTCGCCACGTACTTCACTAAGACACAGCTCCCCGACACCCTCTCTTGGTTCATACAATTCGAGCTTTGGGGCGGCCGCTACAGCACCATATCCTCCGTCCCCGCAGACGCGACCGCCTACCCACACCGCTCACACCTACTCACCGTCCAATTCTATGTACGCTCAACGGCCAGCTGGACCACGCAGGGCACGGCGTTCGGGAATGGGCTGGTGCGCACCGTGACGGACAATATGAAGCAGGTGTCGTTTGGAGCATACGCGAATTATCTGGATCCGGAGTTGCGGGGATGGCGCGAGAAGTACTATGCGGGGAATTACGAGCGGTTGGAGCGGACGCAGCGTAAAGTGGACCCACAGGGGATGTTTATGAAGGCGCAGAATATTGGTGCCCCAGATTTGTAATTTTAGTGTATTTGTAGTTGAGAGATGTTGTTGCAGTAGGTGGCGGAGGCAACTTGAAGGCTTGGATCATCTTAGAGGCGGTATGAACAAGTCTTCACGATGGGAGTTGTTCGGCAAAATCCGGAAGGGAGTTGATTATTTTTGCACTGCTGTCACTGACCAGGCCTGACGGACCGGCCAGGATGGTAATACTACACTGTCAATCCGAGTCAAGAGTACCCGAAAAAATGTCCAACGCCTGGGCGCGATCGACTTCCCAAGATTCGTCGAGCTCCGATAGATCGCCTTCGCTGACTGTGAGGCAAGAGCCACTGTCCGAGTCGGA
>JARJCX010000498.1:0-62590 GCA_029282285.1 Mycena rebaudengoi | reverse complement strand
CTGGCGGAGCACAGTCAGTGCGTGTTACTGGTTGAAAGGTGAGGACAAACCTTTGGTTTGTACTTGACTTCCATTCCCCCCGTAGCCAGTAACTTGGCATATATCCGCTTGGCATCATCGTGAAGATCTCGGACCAAGGAGTCCAAATAGACAGGCCCAAAGAAAAGGACCGGCCAACGCTGAAGATGACAATCCAGATAACATACCACAGATAGGTGTCCAAAAAAACAGCACCAAATCCATGATATACATGATTGCCAAGTGAACAAGACCTGGTTTGTGCAAAGCGCAGCCCCGAAAATCTTGTCACTGCATCCCTGTACTTTTGTCCGAACCATCACAGCAATGGGGGCGCTGAACGACTTCGTCAGGAAGAAATACGACTCCACAAACTTGCACGTAAATATCAGCAGCCAGAGGATGATAGAAGCGCTACGTGCATTGCGCGTCAGGGTTGGGTAGGAAGCCGTGAAAGTTTGGGAGGCCATGTATTTTCGCGCCTTTCCGGCCACGCGGTCACCAAACATCCTCCCGGATGGAATGATACCAAACACTAAAGTCACGACGACCGAAATGAAAAACTGGACGATGGCGATGATGAGTGGGACTTGGGTCGGGTTGGGGCGGCCATCGACAGATGCGATGTAAAAGGTCGGGCCAGCCGTGAGTGCCAGAATAACTACTAGGAACAGCAGCCGAGTTGTCAGATGGGACGCGTTGTTCCATGTTGTCGGGATGTAAGAGTACTCGGCAATGGTGGCCAAGATCATAATGCCTGTGGATACTGCACCTCCAAGTGCAGTGGCGGACCACGTCATCTCGGGTGAAGGATTGATGGAGTCGCGCGGAGCGTACGCTCTTGGGGAATGATAAGCCGTGAAAAAGTAGTATATGGATATGTGGATGATCCAAATCCGGTTGAAGTTGACCAGGAGATGTGACTTGGAACGCTTCTCGAAATACGTCTTGAAGAAGACGCGGTTCCAGTCGATTTTGCTGAACTTCATGAAACGTTGCGATGGCGACACATCTACCAGTCGAGACTAATGGCAAAGATGAGTGAAGTGGTCTTCAGGAAGGTTGCAAAAAGACATACGTTGTCTGAGAGGACGATCTTAGCAAGACCTTCAGGATACCAAAAGAGCTGATTGATGTCATCATATCCGATGATATCCTTGTGGTCCTTTTCCTTTCTGACAAACTTTCCATCGACCACTTCATAGCCCTGGTCGCGCATGAATCGATAAAGCGGCTTGACGACCGTATTGAGATAGAGACCCTCGGGGACGGGTTCCACTCTGTTTTGGCATTCAGGACTGCGGTAGTAGTCGTCTGCGCACTTGAAGATGAAGCAGAGGCACTCTGGAACGAAGCGGACGTTGCTGGCTTCGCCCCAGCAGAGCAAATAGAGCGCAAGCTGACGGAGGCGATCGTACTGGCTCATGTTGTTCATTGCGTTTCGCCAGCGATTGAGAGCGCTGTCAAGGGACTTTGAGCCCTTGGCTTTGGCGCCCTTTACGCTTTTGAGTCGCTGGAGGCCGGGGTTCTGGGCGTGACCGACGGCGTCGTCGAGATTGAGTTGGGCAGCGAAATACCACTTGCGGTAATTGGCATGTAGACCGCCAATATAATCGGCGTGGAGCGTGAGTAGCGCTTGATTGGGGGTCATACGAGAGGCTCTCGAGTCGAGCAACTGCATCGTAAAGTCAAACTAGGGCCGGTGGTTAGAGGACTCGCGAGTACAGACAACAAATTTAACTTGCCATGTTCCGCATAGAGTCTCGTTGGAAGCCGAATTTCTGGGTAAGGTCGAGGAAGATATCCTCAATCTCCTCGGTGGACATGGGGATTTGCCGGTCTGCAGACCAGGCAGGATACGGTTCTGAGGAGCCAGTCCCCGGGTCAGCGAATGGCGACGTGCTGGGAATGCTAGAATGAGAGTCGACCGAGGGGTTGTACCGACGGTTCGTATCGGGATCCTCTGTAGAAAGGTGGAATGAGATGCTGTGAGACTGTGGAGGAGATGACGCATACGCTGATCGTAGCCGGGCCCACCAGCAAGACGGGCAGAGCTTGAGTTTACGGAGCCATAGTCCGACTCAGCGTCGTATTCACGGCGCTGGCCATACTGGATGCCTGGCTGTTGCTGCTGCCTCGGGTCGGCAAATGGATTTGGTGCCCGGGGGTCCTGCAGGCCGTAACCCTGGTTCGACATGGACACGGGTCAGAGTGGAGAGGGACCAGAAGGAAAGAAAGGAATGAATTATGTAGATAGCCAAGGGAGTGGTCGCCAGGAAGGAGAGAAGATCGTTCAGAGTGGAGATTTAGTCACAGTGACCGTCACATCTGTGCTTTTAGCCTTTAGTAAAGCCTTTGGGTGACAGACCCCGCTGGTGTCAGCAACCCGGTATGCCCATTCTACTCCAAGCCCCGACGGTCTCTGCCTCAAACGATGCCGCAGTTCTCAAATACAAGCATCCCCCGCCATATATACCAGGGCCGTATACCTATCAACTCCCCATCGTCTTTTCTTCAAGCTATCTCCCACCTTTGGGCTGGTTGGCCATCAATAAATTGTACCCTTACCCAGACCAGGTCCATATTGGCGTCCGTCTCAACTACCATCCACCCCGCCTCGCACACTACCTACGATATCCTCGCTGCCCTCATACCATCATATTCGACCTCCCTAAACTTTGAATGGGCCAATGTGGACCCCCGATTATGGCTAACTCTGGTGCAGATATACGACAATCTGCCGGAAACTGTCAATGTTACCCCATACCTTTGGCGGACGAACACCTTCGTCTCCTACAACTCGTGCAGCCCAGCTCCCATTTCTCTCTTGTGACAATTCTTGAGCTTCCTGGGTGTCGAGAGCTGCTCGACTCGACCATCGTGAGCCTTAAGCACTTGCATAGTCTTTGTGCGTTCGACGCCAGCGCCACCAGCCTGTCCGAGTATGGCATCAAGATTCTGTCTGAGACCGTCTCGTGGAGCCACGAGGACGGCCAGACCCGCAAAGGCCCGTGGGGTCTGCGCATTCTGCGCCTTAGAAATTGCAGAAAACATCGACAGTAAAATGTTCCCTCACCTGCCCCAATTTTCTCTCCTTCGGTTCTTGGTGCGTAGAGAACGTATCGTGCCACCACTTGACTTAAATGCCAATGTAGATGTGCGGGGAACGCAATGCCTCACGACCATGTGTCCCGCCTCTTTTCATCCAGCCGTGGCTTCTAAACACGAGTTGTTCCACCCAACGCCGCTGCGTCTGGCACTTTTCATCCTATCATCGGAGCGGCCCGACTTATATTCCTCTTCGAACGTATATACGTTGTACATCAATACTCTCCATCACCCTGTCTCGCCAGAACAGCCGAAGCGTGAACACGCTCCTCGGGAGGAAGCCTGCGTCACATTTAATAACGGGTCAAGCCAGTTTGTCCAAGGATCTAGCAAGATCCCCAAACCTCGCAAACAACGCACAGCGATGATACCAGTAGACGGGGGCATTGACCCCGCTCAGCTCCATCACATAGCTCAGGAGGAACTCGCGGCACACGCAGCTCAACAAGATATTTTGTCGTTCTACCGCTCCACTGTTCCTCCTCCGCGCAAAACCGCTCTCAAATACACCTACCCGCCGGAACCGTTGTCCGACCCGTCGCCCAAGGACGCCCTTCTAATGCTCTTCCGCTCTCCCCCACCTTGGGATACGCTTGAGCCGATACCACCCGACGCACCGCACACCAAAAAAACGTCCGACGCTGCACCAGCGCTGTCAAAGCGCAAAAAAGCGGAGATGGCGCAATTTACAGAGCAGATTGACGCGAAGCGACGGAGAATACAGGAGGGCGAGAAGCGGCGAGCCCTAGCCCCACAGGCCGCCCCTGGGAGTTCGCGGGATGTGTCGAGGAACCCTTTTCGGCGGAAAGCATCGGCTGGCAACCGACCCATCGAAATCGAAGGGGGTACTGCGACCTCTGCAAAACCATTGCGGTCCATTTCCAGCATCGCTGTCCCCCTCTTACCTTCAGAGTTTCAAAAGGTGGTGACTACCGAGAATCTGGGCAAAGTTGGAAGCAATCCTAATTCGATCATACAACCAATCACTCAACGACCTAATGCATCTCCCCCGAGGAAGCCTCCTGTAACCAAGACTCCGGCCATCGCGCGCAAGGCAGGGTTCGACTGGAACTCATGGCGCAAGAGTGGATGAGACGAAGTAGAATTCATCTACAACATGTACAAATAATGCAACGCTTCGGTTTTATAACACGCTTGGACCGAAATGTGTTCGTCAATATCTGACTACATACACGCTATAGATCTAAATCTATGAGCATCTGATCAGTGAAATCGCCGTTTCCATATTCGTCTTCTTCTTCCGCTGCCTTGGCAGCATCCTCCAATGCCAGCTCCCTCTGCTTGGCCTGCGCCTTGAGAACATCCTCCAGTGTCCACAGAGAAATGCCCGTCTGGTTTTCATCCGGATTTTGCGATATACCGCGCATGAAGAGTTTGGAGAGCGTCAGCGCCATATCCGTCGAGAGATTCGACGCCGTTTCGGTGATATACTGGTTTATCCATCGCGGCAGCTTAGCACGCTTGTCCGCCCGGGCAAATCGCTGGCCGCATCTCGCTTTAGCGTTCGGCATCCGAGTCAGGTACGTGAATAACGGACCTTGTCTGCGAATACCATGAGCCCCCAGTCCGTCTTACCACGGAGCACACGTCCCACACATTGTGCCGCGTTCCGCATAGCGTCAAATCCAAGAAATTCTGACTCGCGTATCCGATAGGCATCGCGGAGGTACTCCAACCGCGCCTTTAATATGCGACTCTCTGTGTACTGGTAAGGAACCCTGAGCACAGATCAGTCGTGTCGAAAGAAAGGGTGCTCAAGGACCTACCCAAACATGATGACAGCCCGTCCATAGTTGTGATCGAAATCGATGCCTTCCGACACTTTACCTCGTGCAACAGAAAGCAGGACAGCACCACGTCCATTGTCACAGGCCTGGGCAGAGATTCATCAGGGAGTAATATATCGAGAGATGAGCCTTACTCTGCGATAGTTTTCCAGAGCGATGCTTGTCTCATTAGCATCAGGTGTCTCCACAAAAATAAGCTTGTTCTTCCACACTTCGTTGAGAATACCCTGCGACAGGCGGCGAGTCAGCATCCCTGACGTCGAGCATGGAGAGAAATGACCAACCATGTCATTCCAGGCAGCCACGATGGACTCCATGTACAAGTAACTCGGGAAGAAAGCCACGATCCCATCGGGGACAATTTTGCTGTACTCGACAAGAATACTCCCAAAATTTCGGACGACAGCAGGATCGTTTCTGACTTCGAATCGAGAGCTTATCGCGACTTGGTCACTTCCACGAGTGATAACCTTGGACAGTGTGAATCTCCGATAGAACTACAAATAGACCAACGTACTAGAGGTAAGAAAGCGTTCCGTGTCAGGGTCATGGGATAGGTTTCCTGTACAACCGGTGTGAACTGGAGCATTTTGGGATACATATCTAATGGCGATATCGTCCCAGAGGTGATCACAACACTGCTGAAGCGTTCAAATACTGGCTGAATGGCGAGTGACGGATCGAGGCAACTAAGATTGATATTTAGCACCGAGGCAACCAGGAGAGCGTAAGATAAACCAACGTAAAGTGGAAAACTGGATTTGGTACCGATGCGTTATCGGTCTCGAACGGTTCCAAAATGAGTAAGAAACCTGGTATCCATGAATCGGAGACTTTAACCCAGAAGATGAAGCTCACCTTTCTCGTAAGTGGAAACCAGGGTAGCAAAACTTGCAACCTTTTGCAGAGCAGCGTATTCATCTAGACGACTAAGCTCCAGTGTACGTATTAAAGATTGCAAACGCTCCGCGCAGAAGCTGCAATACGATGAGAGAGAAACGTAGAAGAGTAATGATATATACCGTAAGGGCCGCCGTTCAATGTAAGTAATATCTTTGAGATGTTGTAGGAATGAGAGTGGTGTTTCTGCGACGACATGGTGAACACGCATCCGCGTCTGAGACGATATAAGAAAATGTCATAAAACAAATATATCTTCCCACCTTCAAGTATTCAACAAAGCGTTTCAAGAAGGCAACGAAGTGCTCGGCCTTCCTGATATTTCCAGGTACTGCTTCTTTGAGAAGGTCGTCTGGTAACACTAGGAAAGTGCGAAAGGGTCAACACGGGAACGTGAATAAATAGCTGAACAAGTACGAGGGTTGGCCATGAAACCGTCCTCCGTGTCATCTTCGGACGGTTCTTGAAGACCATCGACAAGTCTTGCATATTCGTCTTGCAGTTTTGCGGCATCCGTGGTTTTGATTCTGGTATTGGACGTTCGATGGCATGGAGGCGCAAGGCTGAGATCATACTCACTCCTCAATCTTGTCCGAGAGCTTTCCTATACTCCTTCCAGCAGAGTCCAGCATGGGTCGAGTGAGGTCTATGCTAAGAGATTCGATACAGACGTTATCAATGTTATGTGCTTCATCGAAGACCACGATAGCATCTTTCGACATTTCTTTGGAAACTTGTTCTGCGACCTTGGGATCAAGAAGATAGTGGAAGGAGTAGATGATGATATCTACGAAGGGCATCTGTGAAGGTCGTCAATATTGATGTGGACAAGGGAAGGAATAGAAATGTGGTTACCATTCTCCGAACAGTAAAATATGGGCACACTCCCTTATCCCGCCCATATTGTAAAACATCTGCCAGTGTCCATATTCCTGGAGGAACTAAGCTTCCTGGCTCCATTTTGCCTAGATTCTAGGAGGTGTGAACTACCCCTTGAACCATTGGGTGCAACTAACTTCATGCCAATCACAAAGGTCCACCGACCCCGGATCTGCTCTTCCTTTCTCGCATGTTGCTGAATTCGTAAGGTCGCGACATCGCGCGTCCACGACCTTCCCTTTCTTCTCTTTTGCGACCTTTATATAGCTCTGTGAACGAGTTGAAAATTAAAATTAAAAGGCACACTTACCTCAGGATGAATACACAAGTTCTTCCGACTTGTTAATCCTAGACCCATGAAACTCAGTTCCTTCTGTTTTGCCTCTTCACTCTCTGCACAATCTACTCGGTAGGCGACGAGTCTCTTAAGTTCTGCCAAAGCTTTTTCAATCTCAGGAACCGTCCGTGAACAGTAGATAAGTTTGCGTCGAGTAGGGTAGAACTGGCCAAGGTTTCAGACAGTAGTAGCCTCAGACGTAGTTTTCTTCACCTGTTGATAAGATACAATCAAGGACAGTAGCGAGACTGTTTTTCCTGTGCCTGAAGGCATTTCAAGAACGCAGTGGCCCTGGCGCAAACTTATGAACGAGAGTCAGGGTGAATGAGGTGGTGAATGTACTGAGGCGTCCAGTGTCCGCTTCAAATCGCACATATAAGCATATTGTTCTGCTCATTGGGTCAAGTCTGAAGACATAATTGGGCGAAAGACCACCCTACCTGGGTAAATGCGGTCGTAAGGAAATATAATCTGCGCGTATAAATTAATTGTTCAGAGGAAGAGGCCGAATAAACGGACGGGCAAGTCGTCGATTAAGAACTTCATGGCAAGAGTCAACAGATTTCGAAATTCGGAACCGGTCAATGTGAGTGATTGGCAAACTCTTGGGTACCAAACATTTCGTCATCAAAATGCAAAAACAAAAGTTAAATTTAAACGCCCTGACATAAAAAAACAACAGTAAATTACGGTCCATGCACCATGTAATATTCTCTCAAGTCCCTCATCATTGCGCGGCTCCTGTGAGTCTCACACATCTGGTGCAAAATCTTGCGCTGCTCCTTGGAGCGTGGCTTGTACATCCGCTTGACTGGAGACTCCGTAAATCAAGGGTTTGGTGGCGATTTCGGAGTCACTCACCCAATGCCCACAATACTGTAGCCATCATCGGGGCTGGAAAGGGTAGATGGGAGCATCAGCAGAAGTATAAGCGGAGGTCTGAGTGCCACGTACCTAAGACCATTTTCGGTTTGGACCGTAGACACGCCATTCTCGGTGATGACAGGTTCGATGCTGGTCCCGTTCACAGTTGTAAGGTTACCTTGCCCCCACTGATACTGGATCATGCCAGCCAGTCCACTTAAAATTCCTTGCTGCAGCCATTGTGCATATGCGTCATTTCGTTGTTCGTTGGTAACACCGAAAGGGTCGGATATGTTCACTGGCGATAGTCAGTGCATGTCACCGATTTCATGCGGACACATACGGAGCTGATCGTTGGCAAAGGGCGCAATTGTGGAGTTGAATGGCACGAAGAAAGGTGAGCTAGTCTGGGTAACCAGACCGAATCCGGTGAGCGTAATCGGTTTACCGAACCTGAGCAGATAAACATGTCGATTCAATGAGGGCTTTATTTGTGCTCACATCTGGGCGGTATCACCGTGTAGGCGAATCCAATCCAATCCCGCTTGCAGAGTATTATTAAAGGCCGGAAGGTTTGGATCATCGCCCAGACGATAGTGATTCTGGTCTGGAAAAAGTTGGAAGGAACCGAAGCCGACGTCCGGAATCTGCAATTAATGACTCAGTATCGAAAGACGAGGGATCAGGGATATTGTACACTGAGAATGTCCTCGGAATCGACGCCACTAGACCCATCACTTAAGAAACGATGAGTAACAAGCGTGCAATTGCAGGGGAAAGACACACAATGCCGATCCCATTTCAACGTCTTGTTGCCGTCTCGTTGCTTTTAGTAGCGAATGAGTTTTGTATGTCCGAAACCGGGCGGCGGAACTTACGTGTCGCAATCCATTTGCCTCGAACTCTTACACCTTCCGAGGAAGTTTGAGATTTGGCAAGTAAAGCTCTCGTTTGTTTCCTTGCTTCCTTTTTCTCTTGTAACACGCGTTTCCTCGTTAAAGGCACCGGGTTTTTGCGGCGTGAGTTAGTCCCAGGAACCAGGGAAGGGCCCGGTGGCGGTGCGGACGTCACCTGGAAGAGCTTTTGGCAGTCGGGGCAGAAAAAACCCTGATTCCTGGAGAGAGAGTGAGAAATGAACCTTTACATGAAGATTTCACAACGAACCCAGAAGATACGAGATGATTGGGGTCAATGGATTTAATATGTGCCGCTATCCGCGCATGCCACCTAGTAATGGTCATGGTGTTGCATGAAGGCGTTGCTGAGATGGAGGAATTACATCTGTCGTGGATTCATATCGGCCACTCTGACTTTGAACAACACTGCTTACCTGGGGTCATTTGCGATTTCCCAGGCCAATACTGAGGGACTATTCACGTAGCGAGATACAACAGCGGTTGTATAGTTCTCAAAGGCTGTGATAATTGTCTATTGTTGGTTCGGTTTAGTTTAAAGGGTATGCCATGAAAGAGTCTTATCTCACCTCATTCGTATAAAAATCGTCGTGCGAAGAACCCCCGAAAGCTCTGACGTAAGCATCCATTCCACCGTAATCATTGCTCAGGGTATTTCTCGGGAGGCTGTTGTTCGTGCTCACGTCCCGCTTCAACATTGAGCTACTGGTTATCGCCGAGTCGGTTACATTGTCCACTGGAAGAGGATTCCAGTTATTCGTTAGCGAAAACAGCAAGTATATGCCATGCGCTTGTGCAAGCTCAACCATCTACATAGCTTGCGTGAATATAACAGGCCGACGTCACGGTTGGGCTCTCACGACGCACCCTATCAATTTTGGGAAGCCCAGTAGTAGTGTTCATGTTGAGCGTGGCTGTCCCATTGGCGAGCAGCTGGAACCAGGTACCATTCCTGCACGGAAAGAAATTGAGGTAAGAGTGGATAGATGAGGCCAAGTCGCTCACAAAGGAATCGAATCGACATCTGATTAGAAGATGAGAAATCAGCGGACGGATGTGATAAAGTCCAACAGATAGTTACCATTGAAAGCCCATGTTCGTACCTAGCGGTGCGTGATACAATAATTGTTAAAGCACATGTTCAAGAGAGACTAACCACCGATATATTTGCAGCAGCAATCGAGGATAGTGTCTCGTTCAAATCCGACTCGCTGTTAAGCGCGCCAAGCCAGTAGGCGTTGGTGCCAATGAACCTGAACTGACTGAGGATGAAGATCTTCAGAGAGAAATCCAGAGGTTATCACAGCCTCGAAGACCTACCTGCCATTGACTTGGAAATTAGCATCACCGCGACTGGTGGACACAAAATGGGATGTGTCCAGTGCCGGAGTGTGATTTGCAGCGACGCCTGTTGCGCCAAAGATGCAGACGCAGAGACAGGCGACTGCAAAATACATGGCACTGGATGTCTGCGGAAAGAAGACGACAGCAGACGACAGCGAGGCCTTATGTATACCTCACGCTTATATGGGTCCTCCGTTCCGTGGCGCGGCTGAACATCTCCGTCGATCCAGCGTTTAAAAGCAGGCACAAAGATCGGAAGAAGGCGATTCTATTGGTTCATGAGACATGGTGAGATGATGAACTAGTGCTGTTGGTTTGCAAATGCTGTGTCAGACAGATTCTTTGCCGTTCTTCGCCCCCACAACTGGATAAGATTGTGCCCTAGCACGTTGGTTGTTTCCAGCGAAATAGTACATGATGCAAAACGATGGTTGTTCAAAAACTAGGCCAGTATCCCTGGGCGAAGTGAGCGAAGTGGTGGTACTGTGTGGGCGCTTATGGTTGACGGATAAGTCAGGATAAGTCAGGATAAATATATGTTCGAGCTGATCGGTCGCTTTCAGTGCTTCAGTTTCTCCATTAGGAGATGCCGCGCCTTATCACAGTGGGGATCTGGGTATGAATGGTATGGGATAATGCAACTCTGTCCTTGTTTTTGGGGGTGAGCCGTAGTCTCTCAGGAGACAGACGCTTTAGTGGATCTACCTCGTTCACTAAACCGTGTATTTACTGAGCAGACAGAGTCCACCACGGAACAGAGAAGCAAAAGGAAGAAAGGAAGGACGAAGAAAGAGATGTCAGGTGGGGTTTTTGAAGATTTCGCCCTAGGTGTTCGAGTGGAAGATTGAGTACTACGGCGATGTATGTTATAGCGAGAACGGAGGAAATGAAGTTGTTCGTGTTTGGCTGGCCCTTGCGACGCGAAACCTGCTCACGCCCTCGTGCCTCGGTTTGTGATCGCTCTCCATGCTACTACGCGCCGTCCGGCAGCGGACTCGGTTTTCCGGGCTCTTTCCTCTCAGACATACTTCCACATTTCAGCGTCGCCCCTTCACGCCGAGCGGCTTTCAGGTTGTGGTCGGTCTCTCCGCCATGGGCGTGTTAACTGTGTGTTCTGTCCGTTTTGTTCACTTGCGGCTTCTTGATGACTCTTCAAGTAGTTAGGTGCAGCGGCGGCATTACTGAGCACCGGAACCCATATGTGGCTTGAGCGCCAACTGACGCGCAACAAGAAAGGCCTCGATTCAGACACTCGAGCATGGGGATGGGATCTGGAAGCAGAGCGGTGGACGGGAGATCCTGATCGAGGGGGAACAGACTCTGGACTAGGCAGGCAAGGCAGAAAGGCCGTGCGAAATGCATGGTTCTCCCAACATCGACCAGAAAACTATGATCCCTCCGACGAAATCGAAGGTGTCAATACTGTGGACGCTTTAACTCTGCGGACCGAGGCTTGTCTTCGCGTCGCAATCGCCATTGCCGAGCAACCCAACATCGCCGCGAGACTTCATCCATGCACGCTGGTCGACCTGCTTAGCAGGCGAGCGGCTACACTGGAGCGGCTAGGCCCTGCGCATATTGATGAAGCCAGACTCCAGTATCAGCGCGTATGGAACTTACTGGACGGAAAGGGAATTCAGGCTGCGCGTATTGCTGCGAAACTCGGCGACGTGAACCAACGACTTGGTGACTATTCCAATGCCTTGGCTTGGCGGGCTCGAGCCATCCAGCTGGCCTGCGACGAAGAGCCGACGAACACGGTGCCTGTAGTTCCCGCAGCCCCACCGGAATCTCCACTTGCCCAGAGAGTTTTGGCCTCTGCGCTAGTGTCCACGTCGGCCTTATACGCGACGACGAGACAATTGGCCCTGGCTCAAGGTATAGAGGAGGCGTCTCTAAATCTGCTGAGAGCCATACGACCTCCAGAATCTCTGGCATCCGCATCTTCCCCACAAGCGCTTCATTCCCTTACATTACTACACCGGTCTGCGATCCTGTCATTGCACCTTGCAGAAGTGCTGTACGCTCGACGTGTTTCAGTTGCTGAATGCCTTCAGAGCTTGCAAACTGCTGCCACCAGCTCTGAACGCGTCGCGTATGCTCTTGTGGGGACCTCACTACACGATTCAGACAAGTTGGTAGAACCCAGCACCGTGGAAAAACCGCTCACCAAATACACCGACAACCCTTATTTGGATAAACCATCTACCAGCCTTCTGCGAGACGCTAGACGCGTCGCCGCTGATGCCTGGAATCTGATGGGGGAGTTGACTGAAAGGATGGGCACCTCGCACAATCAAACAGCATTCTCATATTACCAGCGTGCCATTGGGTGGGCAGGAAAAGAAAACGAAGAGGGTATTTTGGAGCCAGCGGATGGGACATTGAAAGACGATTGGACGGTTTTCTGGAGAAATTACACTCGCATGAGAGCCATAGTTGAACCAGCCGTAGCTCCGACCTAATATTGATTTGTTACAAATGGGTTTACATCAAAATAGCACGCGCACACGCCGCGGTCCATGCTTCGCGTGGTCACCAAACGTGGCTTCTCCCCCTTATTCACGCGACCTCTTCATCGTCCTTTTCGATTCAGGATGTCTTCAACTACCACCGCACAAGAGCGATTTTTGAGCGATCGTAATCCTCCTCTGTGTAGTTTGGATGTTAAAAAGTCGTTCGACCAGCTCAGGTGAGTCGATCCTCTCTGTTTCCTCACAACTCTTTGAGAGAATCCGATAGTCCGACGGAGAAACAGTACACCTACCATCTCACCTTGGCTTCTTGGGCGGGCGCCCGCATTATTCAAGCTCAATGGACACCGGAAGCGACTGGTTCACTTTCTTGTCTTCACAGCGAAGGATAAGAGACTGATTGTGCCAAGATCTCTATGATCTCCTGATCCT
Source organism: Mycena rebaudengoi (assembly GCA_029282285.1). Lineage (NCBI taxonomy): Eukaryota > Fungi > Basidiomycota > Agaricomycetes > Agaricales > Mycenaceae > Mycena > Mycena rebaudengoi. Next base: position 49,512 of record JARJCX010000498.1, on the reverse strand, counting down.
CACGTTCTCTGGAACCGATGGAAAACTTGCCGATCTCAAGGATCTCCAACAGAAAGCCGGCCTGTCCACAGAAGAGTTCGAAGGGTTACTCCAATATTCTTCGCAGGTCCGCACCTTCACGTACTGTGTATACTCTCTCTCATAGTGGATCCGAACTACAAGGCTTTGAGCAATCTCGTAAACTTCAAGACTTTTGGGTTCACCAAGGCAAGGGGGGGAGAAGTGATCATCCGAACATACTGGCTCATAGAGAAACAAGATTGTGCCGCGCACGAGCTCAGACAAGTTCGCGGCGGTCATCAAGTCTTCCGCCCACGCCACGCAGGCAACTGCACTCTGGTCCAGACTATCTGAACACATCTACGCAACAACTCCTGAAGCAGCGATGTTCATTGGGAAACCAACCGAAGGTCACGTTAGCAACTTCTACTTGGGCGAGACTATCTCGGAGAATGAAGTTGCGGAAATTCAGGTACATTTTCTGTCATTGTCATTCGCAACACTGCAATATTCCGTAGACGGCATGTGAAAAGCTCGGCATTGACATCCTCAATACCCGGTACGTTTTCAGTGGTCGATCTGGTCGACCCTTATCCTTTTCCCAGCGTCAAGAAACATAACAGCACTACATTCACGCTCTTAGTTGCATCTGCCAAAACGCAACCAGATGCCACTCTTGAATTTGGCAAGGGTTCTAAGCTAACAGTCAGCTACGGCGACATGGCAGAGCCTCTGGCGAAAGCAGTGTCGCACCTTCATGAGGTATGCAAAAGAATAATTTCTCGTTTCATTACCGAAATATTCTTGGCCAGGCAAAGAAGTACGCCCAGAACGCTCATCAAATTGCTACGATTGAGGGATACATCAAATCGTGCGCTGCCTCGTTGCCCATAAGAATGCAAGTCCAACCATACATAGATTCGAGTCTGGTTCGATTCCCGACCACATCGAGGCTTCAACGCATTGGGTCAAGGTGTGTGCATATTCAAGATGCTGTTTATTTCGCTCAAATTGTGTTCAGGACGTTGGGCCGGTTGTGGGTAAGTTCACATATGTATTTTCTGGCAGAACTTAGATGATACTCATTTTATCAGAATCTTATATCGGAGTGAGTTCAAGGATTTCTGACAGAACTTGAACTCAATTTTCCAGTTTGTTGAAACTTACCTCGATCCATGGGGAGGTCGGGCTGAATGGGAAGGTGCGGCTATGTGCTCCCAAATATTAACAGGGGACCCACTCTGTGACAGGATTCACCGCAATCGTTAATAAGGCTCTGAGTGCCAAGTACGAGACACTGGTAGACCGAGCCCCGCACCTGATCGAGGCAAGTATTGATGCACTTTTTTTTTATCTGTTCACCTATGTACGCGCTTTTATAGAGCCTCCCATGGGGACCCGACTTTGAGGTCGATGTTTTCCGCAAACCCGATTTCACTGCGCTGGAAGTTGTTTCGTTCGCCACAGGAGGCATCCCTGCGGGGATCAACATCCCAAATTACTTCAGTGTATTTGTTTTTTTCTTCTGCTGGCGTAGAAGATTCCTTAAAGTATCTATATTTTCAGGTCCGCGATTCCACTGGTTTCAAGAATGTCAGGTGCGTCGCGGTGACTGTGCCCCGATAACAGTTTGTTCAGTAACAAATAGCTTGGCGAACATTCTGGCGGCGAAAGCTCCAGGTATGGCTGTCCCATTATCACTGAGCAGCAGCATGATATTTCTCCAGATGAGGAGCTAACTTTCATTCACCCCGATGATGCGGCTCTATACAACGCCTGGGATTCGCGGGCCTTCGAGCTACAGGTTGCAAATCACGAGGTACATTATCAGTCTCCCGTCCTCCTGTATCACTTCTCATGGAAGCTGCCAGTTACTCGGGCACGGCAGCGGGAAGCTGTTTCAGGAAAATGCGGAGGGAAAGAAAAACTTTGATCAAGAGAAGGCACATCTCGCTCGCCTGATTGAGTATATCACTTGACTTACGGCGGGCCCACAGATTAAGAACCCCTTAACCGGGAAACCAATAACATCCTGGTCAAAAGAGTGTCCTCTGAAGCTTTATCTGAACTGAAATTTGTGTTAAAGGTACAAACCTGGTCAGACTCCTGACACAGTCCTTGGCGAGGTGTCGTCGTCCATGGAAGAATGTCGAGCGTAAGCGATCACTTCAGGTGCTCGAGTTCATAGCTCTGATTTACTATCTAGAGAGGCTGTAGCTCTCTACCGTCTGTTTCTTTTAGCTCTATCGTCCAAATTCGCCTTCTCATATCACTACAGTCGCCAGCAATGTCGAAATTTTGAGCATCTTCAAAGTGAGAATCTTCCTTCTGTTGTTTTAATGTTCTTAATTTGCCTTTAGTATACTGATAAGCAAGAAATCGAAGACATTCAGTACATCTCGTTCTTGTTGATGGCAAGGGCAGGCGTCCGAGCACTGGAGTACTATGATCCTGCAACCAAGAAGCATGGCCAGGCACACATGCAGGCGCGACTCGGTATCATGCAGCACCTACTCAAGTCGAAGATTGTCACACTCGAGGAAGTGCGTGATAAGGACGGTGCCTTGGAAAATCTCTTCGTCCATGTCAGTCTTGGCCAACATTAATGTCCACGCTCAAAACTCATTGTCCCCTAAAGGTGGATCGATCATTGGTGTTGTCTGAGGGCAAGACTGTGATGGGGAAACTGTTAATCGATCTTCAAGTGCGCAAGAGCACAGCTGATGGCGCCGGAGCCCGGAGCTTCTACACGGACCTTACAACCCCGATGGACGTCTTTACGGAGGAGGTGAGAAACCTGGTGCTCAAGAAAAAACTTGTGAGTATATTATAGTTTTGTCATCTTTGTAGGCGGCGCACTAATCCGCTTCCAGGCACGCAAGATATTCGTACAGCCCAATCTGTTCGTCGTCGACGGAAATGTTCAGCTGAAAGAGTACCCGTTAACCCCGGCTGGTGTAATCGAGAGCTGGGTTGAACGGAAGCTGTAAATAATTCCAGCCACTTGGCTACTCGTGTACTACTGTAAATTGATCGAAGACAAGATCGTTCACCCATGATTTTAGAGCGTTTCCCTGACAAGGGCCACCACGACCGTAACACTGAATAACTAGATCAGCTCAAAACATTCCTGGGAGCCGGATATACGAACTCGTCGACTTTCTGGCAATATTCGTTCTCAGTAACCAGTGAAAACGCGAGCTATGTGTGCACTTACTCCGCCTCTGTACGCAACTCTATTTTGCCTGGCCTCCAACTCGAATGGGCTCTCCCTATCGCTCATCATGGCGGCACGAGATAATACGACCAAGTTCTGTGCGATCGATCGCACCTTGGCGTCCTCAGAACCCGGGCCCTTGAGGCCTAATGCGCACACCTTTTCAATCTCAGCTACATAGGAACCTCAGATTTTGACAGGAAGAATAGAACGTAGTTTACCAGGAAATACGTTGTCTGAGAGGCCATCCGTCTACGTTCGAGTTAGAATAATAAAGGTTGAAACATAAAAAACCATACATATAGAACCACGATATCTCCATCCCGCAATCTTGTAGAATATTCCTGAGCCACGCTCGGAGAATCACTCAAGCTTTGCTCAATAAGTTTTCTCCGGCCTCGTGTAGGCAGCTTGGCTATCTGCCTTCGAGTCTCAAAATTAGTAGGGACTACGTCGCGGAAGGTTCGATGAAGGTACCAGGGACAATTGAAGTAATGTGTTTGTGGAGGGCTGTTGTAGAAGAGAGCAGACGACGAAGACGACCGGATTATACAAAATCCGCTGTCTCCTAAGCTGTGGGCGGGATCAAGTTTATAACATTGCTGGAATGTAAGAAGGGTTCATACTTTGAAGACCGCAATAGCCCAGAAGATGCATTTAAGGTAACAAGGCAACTTGTACTGGAACCTGCAACAATGTCGGTGACTGCGCGGTCAAACGGCTGATATCTCACCAGCCTCTATAGCGTCGTCCTTTAGAACGTTTTGATGTGCCAGGGACAGGCATTCCAGTGGTGTGATTTCCGTTCCTTCATATACGCCTCCTAGGGCCGCATCCTCAAGTGTTGGGTCAGTCTCAGGCTCGCCGGCCCATCCATTCCGAAAATGCCCGTCAGCGTAGTACATTAGCGCCTGGGCGAATAGAGAAGGGTCTATCCTCGACGACACCCAACCCCCAACACCGTCCGCGACGCCCAGCGCGATACCCTAAACAGGGAGGGTCAGCAAATACACTTTAGGCGCGCTATATCGCCATACTGAATTATTTCGCATCTAGCGCAGATTAAAAAATAATTAATTACAATCAATACTTGAGGCACCTACTTGAGTACATAGAAAGAAATCTTCACCCGCCGTTCGTGGTTTCGTACTTGAAGAGAATTTACACAGAGAGTGCTTGCACCATTCGCTAATCGCAGCCGAAAATGAAGGCTTCGTCCACGGTTGATTGGGGTCAGAAGGTTTGCCTGCCCAATTGGCAGCAACACAGAATCTATAAGGTCGTTGCACCGACGAATAATGCGCACGTCCAGGGAAGATCGGTCCGTGACGCGCTGTACGGCGGATCCATAACATGGACTGTACTCGATTCCAGCTCCTCACTTTTTAAAGTCGTTCCAGACAAGCCGAAATGATCGATGTCACGGCGTCCCATCGCGTGGATGGTGGAGAACAAACACGCGTACATATATCATTGGCCTGGTAGTACAAGTTATAGATATATGGATGGGCGCTGGTATCAAAGATCGTGAAGATAATATATATGTGTGTATAAAAATACAATGTTGAGTTGAAAACCGAGACGATCGTATCGAGGCCATTAAAGTCATTCATCGCGCAGGGCATCGGGGACAGTATGCCAGAACCTTGCATTGTGGTGAATTGTGGATATAGAAAAAAATGAACACCTTGAGACAAACCTCCCGTGTAATCAGTCTTTGTGGATGTCCTGCATATATTCTCAGCCCCAAATCCGGGGAAGCCAAAAGGACTCACCGTAATACCTAGTCAAACTCAGCATGAATAAGCGCTCCCTAATTGGAAGCAAACTTAAAGACTCACCGGCGGCATGCGCATGGCCGGCAGTTTGGAGGATGGGCAGAAGATATACGGCAAAACCGTGACTGACAGTCGACCAGCACTTCAGTCTCGTATGTTGAGTGACCACAGCGAATTGACTAGGGGACAGGAGATATTGAACGGACGCGACACGAGCGACATTGCGGCAGCGGAAGGGCGAATTGGGAAACAAACACAATAAGGGAACAAAGGTGAGCCATCGTACCGCGACTGCTGAGCTCTATTTTCGATCACCTTGGTGAACAACAACTGTCTATGACACATCGGGACAGTTTAGTGAGGTCTAGGGCCCCGTTTCGAGGACAAAGCCGCCACAGTCTCGTCGGCGGAGGTAGGCAAGAGATTTGGAGTGATCTCGGATCGGCGTATTAGAGTTCAAGCTGTTTTCCCAAATGAGATACTGGGTCACTTAGAGTTTTCCAAGCGCCTTACCACTGTGAGGCCTCTAGCGCGGGAAGTTGCAGACGAGGCGGAGACGAGGCCAGCACAGTTCGAAGTCCCGAATGGGATTTTTCAACTCCCGTTTTAACAGCCGTAAAAGACTATCAATCCCGAGGCAAACGGCCCGACCCCGACCGCTTTTGGGGTCAATCGTGCCGAATTGCAGTAAATGAGTTTAAATGTTATGGCATTTGTTGCATTTTCCAAGCATTTTCTGTTTGATTGCATTACTCCGGATACCGGATCGGAATCCCGATCTTTGGTGATCTGCCACGCGGGGATCTTTTACCCTTCCTTTTCTTAATTCTTGCGGAACCATTTTGCAAGCGAAGCATACTTCCTAAAATAATATATATCCTTCTCGCAATATTGGCGGTAAAAAAAGCTTCCGATGCGGCGTGTTTTTTTTTGGTCCTTGACCGAAAACCCGGACATCTTTTAGACGATACGGCGTTTTCGCCACATCAAGCGGACGGATCATGATGCCAAGAGTGGCTTCATGATGCTTAAAGATGAGTGTCGGTCTGCGTCGGTAAGGATATTAGGGATATATAAATATATGTTTAGACTTCTTCTGCGTTCGGGACCTCCTCGTCCAGCACCTGTGTCACTGTCCGTATCGGCTCGCCCTTGATCACCTTTTTCACTTCATCTGAGTCTAGTGTCTCGTGTTCGACGAGGGCATGTGCAAGCTGGAAACACCTCAGCGAAAGGTCAGAAAGGAAGAATGTGGTGGAAGCCCTTACGCGATGAAGCTCGTCTATTCGGGATGTCAGGATGGTCGTCGCTCGGCCTTGCCCGCCCAGAATAAGACTGAAATAGAAAAATCAGATCAGTCTCTTAGAATGTTCATGAATAGCGTTACTCACTTTGTGACTTCCTCCTCGATTTCATCCTTGCGCCGGGAGCTTAAATTGCCGTCGCGGGGGTCATAAAAGACCGGACCAAGTTTAGAAAAGCCCCAGTGCTATTTTCAAGGTTAGTGTTCAAAGAGGCCTAAACGAAGACAGTCAATCACCGTGACCATGGCCCGCGCTGTGGCTGACGCCGATTTAATGTCCGAGCTTGCTCCACTGGTGACATTTTCACTCCCATAAACTAATGGAACATGTCAATGACAGAACTGGGAACGATAAATCTGACCTCACTTAATTCCTCGGCGACCCGACCACCCATCGATACATCGATACGGGCGAGGAATTCCTTCAGAGTCACAGAAGTTTGGTCATTCAATGGCAAAAACGAAGTCTGATGAAAAAGGACAGGACTGAGAGGATAATCGTTTGTTATAGGTGACGAACATACGTAACCCAGCGCATGACCACGCGGTAAACATGTCACCTTGTGCAGCGGCATCGCGCCTTCCGTATAAAGGGCAACAAGTGCATGCCCGCCCTATCCCAAAGCAGGTCAGCGCATACTTTGTTGCTGCTTTACGGCCACCGACCTCATGATACGCCGTGGCTAGTTTATTTGCGTCGTCAAGATATCGACTCTTGCCTTCAGCACCCATAAGGATGCGGTCCTAAATATGGTCAAGTCACCGAATTTCAACCAGACGCGGTGACCCACTTTAGCCCATTCAAAATGTTTGAGCATGACCGCACTTGCCCGTTCCTTCGACGCCTGAATAGCCGCTTGACTGAGAAAATCGCGTATGAGTTGGGGCAATATAAGACAACCGCCGTGGCTCTCACTTGACCATATTTTGTAAATCCGCACCGGAGAACCCGGGTGTGCCCCGTGCAAGGATTTTGGTATCGACATCTGAGATAAATCACTACATGGGAAATAGACGAAACGGGGAGGTCGTACCTTCTCCTGTTATCACGTCCTTCATATGGTGCATGAGAATCTGCGCACGTCCGCGAATATCGGGTAACGGAACAGCGATAATCCTATCGAATCGCCCAGGTCGCACCAATGCTCTGGAAATATGTGTTGAACATCCGAGATTTCGGCAGGAGTTGCGAAAACATACTGGTCGAGACTCTCGGGAAAATTAGTTGCCGCAATGACAATGATCCCTTCGGTTTGCGTAAACCCATCCATCTCCACGAGGAGTTGATTCAAAGTCTGTTTCATGTACTGTTGGTCGCGGCTGCTACGCTTCCCGCCGACAGCATCCAATTCATCTATAAAAATAATGGCGCGGTCCTTTTTTCGGGCAGCGGCGAACAGTTCCCGAACTCGCTTGGCGCCCACACCAACGAACATTTCCTCGAAATCAGACCTGTGATACTTTCAGCAGTTGTTAAACAAGATGTTTGAACGGGCTTACCCGGAGGCGAAGAAGAACGGTACGCCGGCTTCGCCAGCGACTGCTCTAGCCAGCATAGTTTTACCGGTTCCCGGTGACCTGGTGAATTTTAGACCGAGCTAACCCCTTAAGAAAATGACCGACCCAGTCAGCAAGAGACCTTTTGTCAATTTGCCGCCAAGAGATGCAAAAGCAGTTGGATCCTTCAAAAACTCGACCACATCCTGAAGTTCCTGGATGCTAGGAGATCAGCTACGAGTGGAACAAAAAATGCACAAGTGCGAACCTCCTTTGCCTCGTCGACACCATGCACGTCACTGAATTTGACCGTTTTGCCTTCGGTAGGCTCAAACTGGCTTTTTGCGGGTCCCGCCTTCATGAGCCCGGTATTTTCGAAAAACACTGCCAGAACAACCAAAAAAACTGAGGGATGGTCAGCAAATGTGTCTGCTGAACGAGACGGGGACGCACGGAATGCGCCGACACCCAGAGTCAACACAAATTTGACCAGACCCTGCCACCAAGATTTGTCTAAATTTGCATCAGTGAAATGGCCAGTGAAGGCGAGGTCCAAACTGACTCTGCTGGATGATGACGGGGATAGGCTCGAGATTTGCCCCACGGGATTCGAGAGCAGTCGATAACCGATGCGAGAAAGAGCCGCTCGGCCCTGGCTGGCCCATTCCTGCTAGAACCGACTGGCCAATTATCTGACTTTCGGTAAGCGCCGGCGACTTTGTAGACTCAAGTGCGGGAGATGTGTCCGAGGCGGGAGAATTGGAAACCGGTGAATTAGATGCTGAGCTCGCGTCTAGGGAATCCGCTGCCGCGGGTGTGGATGCGGGTGCTGAGGCAAGGGTGGAAGCAGGAACGGCAGCGATTAAAGCGTCTCGTCTACGAACTGCGGGGAAAATAGAAGCGGACTGCCCAGTGTTGACGAGACAGTTGAGATATAGACGGAATGCCTCGGATGAGTGCAACACGGGAGACGAAGAATCCTGGCAAAAAATGAGTTAGATGGGCAATGTGCACCATTGGGTGAATGACGCACAAATTCACACATTTTTTCCCAGCGACTTATGACAACCTCATACGACTGCTTGAATCCTGTGGCCACCAGTGCTTGAGAGAGGGCTATCTGCTTTGCGACATCGTGGCGATTGACATCCGCCTCTGCCTCTAATTTAGAAATCTCGACGACGACATGTGGCGAGGGTGAGGGAACAGCCCTTGGCCTGGAAAAGATGGATCCAAGGGAAAGATGACGAGAGGAAGCGAGTATTAGTTGCGAGGGTGTTGTGGGGGGTCTGGAAGGGACGCGCAAGCGGGTGGTAAGCGGGGGATGGGTGAAGAAGGAGCGAGGTGGGGGGACGGAGAAGGGCCGCCGCGGAGAGACGCGGCTAGCAACGAGTAGCTAGAACGAAAGAGAAATATGAGTCGCGTCGGGTGGTCTGCACATTTGCCAACTTACTCGCAGCATAGAAAGTCAATTTGCAGAGTGACCGTCACAACCATCATGTCCGACAAGCAGAAAGGTTTCCAATATTTCTTGTCTTTGTCTTCTTTCCACTGACCTCGTCTCCAGCGCTTCTGTCTCTCGCACTGGTTCTTCAGTCCTCGAATGCAGCCTTAGAGGCCATAAATCCTCAGCCAGGCTCACCCAACCCTCAGGACATACTCCTCAAAGACCTAGTCTCCATCTTGTCTCTGCTCCATGCTGCAACTACAAAGGTGTCGCTCGCCCTCAAACCTTCCAACCCCACATATAGGGCATCTATTTCCCCGCTCAAGGACCTTGCAGACCATGTCTCGGCCCTATTTCACTGCACGAACATGTTCGATCCCATCTCTCACGGCAGTATACTCGTCAACGAGGTCGTAATTCTTGTCAAGGACGCGATAACTTCCATCCGCGCCTTAATACAAACATTTCTGGACATCGAGTCTAACGACACGCGCCAGAGCACCGGGCAGGCCGGCGACGAATACATGGTCCGGACAGCAGCCGTCCACAATGTCCTGGATAAAGCCCGCGATCTGTCCACCAGCAATCTGCTTGCTGTGCGGAAGCGATGGGTGGAAGACGCAGCCTCTATCGAGGATGGCTTCCGGGAGGTAGGCGACATGGTCGAGGAGGGCGATTCCACCGAGGTCGAGGACGAGGAAGAGCTGTTTGACGACGGCTGGGACGAGATCGGCCTTGGGCCAGGCAAAAAGATGAACCCCGAAGAATTGGCCCGTACCAAAAAGGTGTGTATACTGTTCGTCCGATTTCTCTGAGCCGCCTCGACTCGATTTAGGTGCATGGGATACTGCGACTATCAACTCTGCTCCACAAGCGCATCCTCACGGATGTCCTCTCCGTTCCCCAAGACCCGCACACCAACTCCACCCTAGACACTCTCTCGTCGCTGTCGCATACGTTACTCTCCGCATCCGACGAGCTCGTGTCCACCCTCTACACTCCGCAAGATCCCGACCACATCGCCACAGAGCTGACCGAGTTCCGCCGAGTTGTCTCGGACTTCCAATCGTCCATTATTCAGCCCGAATCATTAGAAGCCCAACTTGCAAATCTTTCCTTGGGGAAAAACGGGTTGAAATGGTTCGATACCTGTTTTGTCCAAATATACAAGGCCGTGGATGTTTTGGCTGCGAGTCTTCACCCGAAATGATCATACCCCCTTGCTGCATAAGTAATCCCTCGAATATCGGGCTAAGAACAGCATGTGCGCTTATGTATAGGAACCGTCAGATGGAGGCGCAAATCAGAGGGTCATATTTTGGTGCCTGATACCCATTCAAGTAACGAGGTTACCTATTCTAGCTACTTAGGTGAAAGAACAACTTAACTCGGGTGTAATTACGGAGGGTTGGTTGCCATCAAGTGCAGAGGGACAAAAATTAATACAAAGATGGGCGTAACGCGGCCAGCAAATTAACCAAGGATAGCTTAGAGTTAAATGCGTGACATAGGATCCGGAGGTGGCGTTCGGAGGCTTTTCAAAAAGAGTGCGGAGGCTTTCCAACGTCAAGAAAGGGTAAGTAGGATCGCCGCAAGGAAATCCCAGCGGGGTCAGAAACGGCCATCACATTTCCCCCTCCTCCCTGGGCTCAGGATTGACACCAGCCAAGCACCTCTTTCCCGTTTGTAATTGCTTCAGCGCGCCAGCGAGGAAGTTGGGGTAGACTGAAGGGCTCTTGGCCAACCGCAACCTCTCCTCGTAACGTGTAATCTTGTCCATCTGCCCCTGGAGATCGAATGTCGGGGTCTGCAGCCGCATTTAAAACGAGGAGCGAGCATATTGCGCGAGCTTACGGTATCGTTCATTCGCCGGGCCTTAGCCTCTTCCCGCAATCTATTTAGCTCTTTCCTCCGCTCTTCGTCCTTTTCTCGCCGAGTAAATCCAGATGGTGTGCTCCCGCCACCCTATTAGCGGTAGTCAGAGAAAAATGAAACGGGCAGGACCGACGAACTGACCGATTTGAACAACTGCGCGTACATCGTAGGGTTGGATAAATCAACATCGGCGGATACGACAGTGGCCGCTTTCCTAGCGCCTACAGCGCCAACAACTGGCGGGGGCAGCTTGCTTTCTTCCTCAGGACGCGCCGTACTAATGGCAAGAGGCTTGGGAGGTGCCGATGTGGTCGAGAGCCCTGCGGTACCTGAGGAGGGTAGCGCGGACCCAGAGCTGGCGGTCGTTGGCGGCTTGTTCTTCTTGATTGCAGGCAATTTCTTCTTCGGTTGAACGGGTGTCGGCAGAGGATCCTCGGTGGGCGTCTGACTCGCAGTGGCAGGCTCAGTGTCCCCCACAACATCAAGAATAACGTCCGCAGCCTTTGTTGAGGGTTTACGTTGGCGCTTGGCGGAGACCGCCGCCGCCGATTCTCCCGGCTCCGCCGTTCTCTTTCTCTCGTCTCTCGCCGTCGTCTCCTTGACTTCTGGTTTCCTCTTCCCCTTGGCACCTCCATTAGCGCCTTTACCTTTACCTCCGCCCGCCCGCTTCGCTGGATGCTTGGGCTCCGACATGTACTCGTCCTCATCCACAAGCATCTGCAGCTCAGACTCGGATTCTTCGTCATTGGGATCAAAGTCCTCCGACTCCGGATCCGAAAGCACAACCTTGGATCGCTTCTTCTTGTTCTGTGGCTTTGACCGTGCATTAGACGCGGGAAGCACGCGTGTTGGTTGGCGAGATTCGACCGGAGAATCTGAATCCCCATCCTGGTGGTCCTCTTCGGAACCATCTGGGGAGCGGTGAATACGAGACCGCTTGAGTGGCGGGCCAGACTCCTCCGTCACATCATCTTCAACTGGAGAGACAATTCGCTTCGCGGATTTTCGTCGAGCCGGGGGTAGCTCAGAGCTCTGTAGCAGATGAGTACGAGAGAGCGAGGCGGGCCCAAAAAGCAGAGCACCTCAGCAGCCTTGGGGAGCTTAATCCGGAGAGACATGTTGTGGTTTGTGCCAGTGGGACAGGAAACAAGAACAAATAGGTAGACGAAAGTGCTTTTTGAGAAGGTCTCCAAATTGAACGCGTGGTAGATGTTTTAATACGAGCCTTTCCATTAGATACATTTACTACGCGGTTCAAATGGTAATGGTATCGCATAAGTTGAGAAATGGTTGTACGCTGGACGCGTCAATGACTCAGCCGTATTACGAGAACGTCAAGAATTTTGATCTCAACCTTTGCAATCGAAATTCCGGACTGCCCAAATGCCCTCAGGCCTCACCGCAGAATCTGGTCGTGCGTCAAGCCAATTGCCATACAAATCCTGTGGGAAATTTATTAGAAGGTCATTTCCACTTTCGCCAAAAATGACTCGGTGTGTCGCAAAAGTTGCTCTTGAATCATAAGCAGAAAGGCCCTATCTGAGGGTATATTCCAAATCGGATGTTTGCGACATGGCGCGGAGATGATTTTGGCCGCCACTTGCGCTATGTAGTATGCTGAAGTTTCGCTCGCACCACCACACGAGTGTGACTCCATATTAAGTACAATATTTAGGTCGTCAGACAACTTGAACTAACACGTCCTCAAGCTCTGTGCGACTCTGACTTCATTCGTAAAACCACATCAGGTCTGTCAAATCCTCCTTACTCCCAAGGAACACAGGGCATCGCTCGTGGATATTAGTCGGGACAATGTCTAGAATTCGCTTCGTCCCCGTTGTCGCAATCCCGCCGGCCTACGACACCAGTCAGCAACAGAGGCGATGCAGCACGGCGCATAGTACCTGTTCAGTCAGGAATGCCATGGGGAACGCTTCATACAGTAGCCTGAGTTTCCCGCTCTTGCTTTTCTTGTCGTCCGGATACCCAAAGATGCCGCCGTACAGCAACGTCCGGTGAACATCGGCAACCATAGATCCGATGTACCGAGCGCTGTAGGGACTCTTCCCGGGAGCGGGATATTTAATGGACTTCAGGTACGCGGTTACCGGTGGGTTGAAGTACATCGAGTTGCCCTCGTTGAAGGAGTAAATCTTGCCACGCGGAGGTATCTTGATCTGGTAGGGTGTTGGGCGCGGTCAAAGAGAAGAACGAATAATAATCTCACATCAGGATGCGTGAGTATGAACTCGCCCAATGACGCGTCTAGGGTATAGCCGTTGACGCCCGAGCCAGTAGAAAGAACCAGGTTGGCAGAGGATCCGTACCTTGAGTACAGTTAGCCGGGTGCTCAATTAGGAATAAAATTGACGTACATCGTATATCCAGCAGCGACCATTTCACTTCCAGGTCTCAGAACGTCTTCTACTGTGCCCTTGGAGTCGCCCCTCTACTAGAGTTATATCCAGCTGAATTATTAAAAGAGAGTCACGTACAACTTTGTAAATCCCGAAAATGGTTCCAATGTTGACACCGGCGTCGATGTTGCTGCTCCCATCGAGAGGGTCGAAGACGACGCAATACTTGCCCCTGTATTTCTCCTCAATAATAATTGCGTCTTCGAGTTCCTCCGAGACAAGTACAGCAGTCTTGCCCGAGGCCCTTAAGGCATTGACCATGATGTCGTTCGACAGGACATCGAGCTTCTTCTGTTCTTCTCCCTGTACATTAGTTTCCCCGGCGAGACCAACGCTGCAAGTGTGTGAGCGCCGGACGGATCCAGGAAGCATCGAACACACAGGTTAATGAGGCGGGCTTTGCGAACATTCGTGGCGATGAACTTGGAGGTGACCTGGATCGCTGTGAGCAGCAAGGTAAGGTCGCCAGTGGCCGTTGTTCCCAATCGCAGCTGATCGCTGAGAACATGGCTGATTGGCTGTGGTCAGCAGTGAGCGGACATACGAGTGGACGGGCTACCGGGTGAGGGTGATAAGATCGGTGTTGGGGGCGTCTTCGGTGGTCATGGCGTGGAGAAGAGAGGAATGTACAGGATTCGCGATATATATTTAGGATCGGAGCGGGTGAATACGGACTCTTTCAAAGCCCCTTTCAATTTGTACATATTCACGTGTCAGGCGCGCTTCGCCGCTAACGGCGTTATAGAAAATCAGCGGTGATATTGACCCCAATGATCATCTCTTTCTCTTCAGTGTATCGCCCTCTTTGCCCTTCCGCCGCGACCTCAAGGGCACCGGGAATGCATTGTCACTGTCCTCTTCTTCCGGCCCCTCATCCTCCTCGGCCCGGTCTTCCCGGATCCCGCTCGTGTTCGGCCCGAGAGCCTCTTGTGAGTCGTCTTCATCCTCATCCTCGTCCTCTTCGTCATCGTATACACGCGATTGAGCCTGGGCAATAGCAGCCGCGATCTCCGCGCCGATGCTGGCCACTCTCACTTGGAGCGGTTGATCCGGCCCGCCCCCTCCAGACTGAAATAACGCAGAGATGGTCCGGACTGAATCTGCCAGATCCTCTTCTTCATCCTCTTCAGCGATTTTACGCCTCTTCGCCTTGAAACTGTATTTTCTGCACCGTATAATTAGTTGGAACGCCTGAAAAATCACATAAAGTACTCACATATTCGGATCTGGCTCCCAGTTGGGGTCATGCGTGCGCATGTGCTGGGTTAGAGTCGTTCGTCTGGTAAAGGTCTTTTCGCAAGAAACGTCTTCGCACTTGTACGGTCGCTTTCCAGTGTGGGTCCTCCGGTGGCGCGCAAGACTGCTAGAATCACCGAACGTCTTCCCACAGCCAGGATACTCGCAGCAATGAGGTTTTTCACCAGTATGTACGCGTAGATGTACATGCAGCGCAGATCGCTGTCAGAGCGGTTAGAATATGATTAAGGGAGAAACGACGGAGCTTGCCTGAATGAAAGTCTTGCCGCATCCAGCATGGCTGCAGACAAAGGGGCGCTCGCCAGTATGTATCCGCATGTGCCGAACAAGATCACTTCGGCGGGTAAACGACTTCTGGCACTGGTCGTGCTCGCAAGTGTGGAGCTCCTTGGCCTTTGCATTGACCACAGGAGGGATAGCAGATGTAGAAGCCACGGGCTGGGGAGCACTGGGTCGATTCAGAGGAGACAGCACGGCTGTAGAGGTCGAAGCAGCAAGTTGAGAACTAGTACGATGAGAGTGAGGGACGACAGGCGAAGAGTCGGGCGACGAGGCTCGATGCTCGGGCTCCGGCTCAAAATGCCCAGAGAGCTGATTCAAGAGGTCGTTCATGTCTGAGAATTCTGAGGGCAAATGGGGTGATCCGGCTGACGATACACTTGAGCGAGGGCGCGCGGAAGTCGCATGGGAGACACCATGGTCCACTCCAATTTCACCCTCGCTGTCACTGTCCCCATCGGAGTACAAGAAATCGGATCCGTCTGATCCTTTCTTGCCATCGCGTCTCTTCTTCGTCTGAGGACTGGCGGACCCTTCGCCGGCGGTAAGGGAATGAAAGGCAGGGGCGGCGCGTGTCGTCTTCTGTTCCATGCCCGCCATTGCAGCGCCGCGCTGCCGGGCAAACTCGGGATCGTGAGCGGCCATCTCATTGGCGACACGCTCGTTCTCAGCAGCTTGCGCATGAGCAGCTTGTAGTGCGGCCGCAAGGCCACTCAGATTTAAACCTAGACTCGTGGTTTCGCCCCCCACAACCGCGGCTCCGCCACTGTCTATATCGAGGCTTTCCTGACGTTGTTGGGCAGCAGCACAGAGCAGAGCAGTCGACGCAGCAGACGCGTTTTGATTAAGCAAAGTAGCTAGTTCGCGCTGGAGCATCTCAACAGAGTATGATTCGGAGTCCGGGGGGGATGAAGAGTAATCCAAAAGGGTAGAATCCGAGTCATGAACGACAGAAGTCCCGTTGACCAGGTCCTCGTCGTCCATAGTTTCATCGTGAACGACGTCGGATAAATTAAGAGCAGGTCCCTCGTGCTCCATTGAGGAAATATAGACCGCGGGGTAGGAGAGGGGAGCCGGTGCCCAGCTGTGTAGTGGAATGGCGCGGTTGTCAATTGAATGTCTTGGTGCGTAACGGAGTACTAGTAAGCGTGACATGTACTAATCCTCTCATAGCCTCTCATCTCCCTCTTCCTTTTCCTTTCCTCCATTCACCACCTCGAGTCGGTGCTGGACTCTCATGTCGCAGTATCAGCAGTACATACCAAAGAAAGGTATGTCGCAGTATCTTGGCCTTGTTGCCTCGCCTGATTTTTCGCAACCCTGCTAAAAGGCGACCTCAAGCCAAAGCGCCATCATGGTTACGCTGTGCTCCTGTTCATTGCGGGCACCCTCTTCCCCCCACTAGGTTCGTAGTGCTCCCCAACTCGACACCTTTGTTTTTGACCCTCGTTTTACTAGCCGTCGCTGCAAGATTCGGCATAGGAAGCGATTTCTGGCTCAATCTCCTCTTGACGATATGCGGCTACTTCCCAGGTATGCGTCCCTTAACTCTCACTAGCGGCGATTAACAAGATTCGGGACACAGGCCACGGTCATAATTTCTATATCCAGGTATGCGCAGCCCGCAGTTGCATGTCATCTATCTGTCTAACCTCTATACAGAACATACGAAACAACAAGAGCCATGCGCGGACACCCAAATGGGCCCAGCGATATGGCCTCGTCGACACTTCTGAAATCAAACGCAAGGAACGCAAATCGCAGTGGCAATCTCGTTACAATGACCGCCTGCCGCACTCCACCCTTGAAGGCCAGCCTTATGAAGAAGGTCAGGACCGGGGATCCAGCGTGGATGTCTCGCTCGAAGGGCAAGCACCCGGCCCTCGTAGACAGGCCAATGGAGAGTTGTGGGGACCGGAGGAAGAGCAGTATTATGGCAGTGAGAATGCAGAGCCGGCGCCTTCCAGTGGCCGATGGCATTATCCTGCAAATTTCGACGACGCTGTTCCTGCCAAAAGCTCGAAGAAGTCAAAGAAAAAGGACAAGAAGGATCGATGGGCGAGGACGGAGGATGCTTACTCGATTTCTGAGGAGCAGCAGAGGAAGAAGAGCAAGAAGAAGAAGAGTAAATCGTCGCTGTATTCTAGGGACTCTTCGGCTGCCGAATTTCCTGAGGCTGCCGAAGGTGGACTGTATGGTGATGCTCCGAGAGCAAGGGGTGGGCCCGAAGGCGCAGAACCAGCTGCGACTACGACGGACGATGTTTTCAGTCATCAGTTTTAGCTTGTAGGTTCTACTGCAGTGTATATTCCTCTCAGTCAGTTATTTATTACAGTCACTACTTCATTAATACATTATGCACGGAGATCTTTCTCAGACCTTTCTGAGAATCCTGACCAAATCTTGGTGACTAATACTTATCAAGTTTGACGCCAACACGCGCGACGCGCTGAGTACTTATATCATGATGTTCGTCTTCTTCGCTTCCCAGGACCCAGCTCTTTGTTGACACACTATCAGACTGGGTATTTAGCCTCCCTTTTGAAGCTACCAGCCCGTCTTATGTGGTTCAAAGGAACAGAAATTATGCTGCCCACACTGTGGTTCCTTTATGGCCTCTTCTTCGCGGTTGTATCTCCCCAAGGCAGCGCGGTGCTCGTGAATTTTCAGGTGGCTCAGCGTCCCCCGGTACCTCAAGATGCCCGCCAATGCACCATCCAAATCCTTCAGTGAGTTTGGCTGTATTTAATACCATGTTGCGTGGCACCGTGAATCACCGCACAACAGACGCGACTTTGCCTTTTCGTTTGGCCTGTATGTGTCGATCGCATAGTCATTGTGTTATTTAATGTGGTATCTCTAATCCGTAGTGCGGAAGTTGTGCAATACGCGTAAGTTTAGTCGCCTATGTTTATCATTTTCACCAACCGTCATAGACCGCCCACTGATTGTGGCCCTCCGGGATCGTGGGCGGCAGTTTCTCTGAATTTCACTGTCACGAGCAACGGGACCCAGTTCGACAGGCTCGCCATCTTTACCTTTCAGAACGTCGAAAGTACGAATAACAGCTTCGCGAGATCCAACGTACTGAAGGTAGATAGTTTGGCGGAGTTCGACTCCCGAACCGACCGCCGCTGGAATCATTTGGACCCATCTGAAAGACGTCACCCGCTACACTCCGCTTTTTGCCAAGCCGGGGACATTCATCCTTCAACTGGACAATCTCATTCAGGTAACGAGAACGTCCGTGTCTCAATATACACTAAAGCAGGTCAGCACAGACGGGCCTAAACGGTGTCTACTCTAGTACGTATATGTCGTGTTGCAGACTCTCCCTCCTAAATGGATTCTTAAGCAACCCTCCATGCCACATTCTATGCCTCTTCACCGCGACATCCTCCTGCGAAAAAGGCCGACTCGATTATCCCTCTTTCAACTCTATCGAACACCACTGGCAATGATGCTTCAGTTCCCCCTGGCTTTTCCGTAACTTTCATGCTTACTATCTCGAACTGTGACCGCTTAGTGCTCTTAGATCAACGTGACTCTTCCACAGAACGCCGTCGAAGGCAAGTGTTATTCAGTAGACGCGATTTGAATCTAAATCCTCCACCAGTTTATGCCGAAGTACGCGATTTGTTTTTTTAGGGGTCCATAAATTCAACGTCCTCAGCTTTACGCATCAGGGAATAGTGCAGAAGGTAATCTCTCTCAGTCATCGCTTTGTCAGGCAACAACTTACTTGCCTTAGAATTCTGGGTAATTCAAAAATACTCATGATCCCACATGATCATTAAAGCGGGTTTCCAGTATTTCAATGCGGCGAATGACTTTATTGGGGAGTTACCGGCTGGAACTGCGAATGGACAAGGTCCTTTCCGCGAGGTCCGACTCCTGGTCGATGGGCAAGTGGCGGGCGCCGTATTCCCGTTAGTATTCTATTTCACCTTTCTATGGCTGCCGCCACTTCATAACCTCCAATTGTAATAGATATCCCGTGAGCTGCACTTCGTTTTTTTTCGGGGTTATCCGCATTCAACTTCAAACCAGGTCATTTTCACCGGAGGCATAGTTCCTACAGCCTGGAGACCAATATCCGCATACGGCGCCATCGATTTGCCGACCTATTTCCTCGACCTCACACCTTTTGTCCCTATCCTAACGGATGGTCAACCGCACCTTTTCACCATCGATGTGGTATCTGCCGAGGCAGATAAAACCATTCTACAGAACTGGTTCGTATCGGGATTGCTGCAGGTTGTCACGGATTCTTCCTCGAAGCGAACAACTGGCAAAATCACCTCGTACAATGCAGAACCTTTTGCCCAGACAACTGTCACCGGCACTGTGGGGGATAATGGCGACGTCAACATCACAGTAACAGCGAGTCGCAAAATCCACATTTCTTCCACCATTGTTAGCGGAAGTAAGAAGGTCACGCACGTAACCTGGGCGCAAAACCTCAATTACATTAACCAACAAAACTATTTGGATAACACGTTCGTCCAGGTGAGTACTACAGGGAATTTCTTCAGCGATGGTCCATAACCTGAATTTGCAGAATGTGTTCCAATTAGCATCCGGGGAGGCGCTTTCTACTCATAATTCTGTCACCGCTGTCGTCGACAAATTCTCCTACCCTCTCACTATCAACTTCACTGTGCTCGCCGATGACGGATCTTTTTGTAAGTCCTTGGAGCCTGGTAGAGCATTAACATTTACACTACAAAGGGTCTACACTTTTTGATCACTCTTACGACCGTGATTTGCTTCCCAGTCCTTTCATATTAGGTTCTACTATCAAAGAGAGGCAGATCTCGGGTATGATATACTACTTGCGAGCATTCCATATATGCTTGCACTGACCTGAAATCTCCAGGTGGCTTCTTCAAGGTTGCATCGACTGGAAACTCGGGCAATGGCACAAGTAATAACACGTTCGTTCAACCACATTTAGCGTCTCAGTACCACGCGTAACAGATCTATTCAGATTTAGCTATGTGGACCGTGCTGGAAATACGTATCGCCGGCGCGTCAATGCTGCTCTGAACAACATCACACTCGATGAAGAGAGCGGTTCGCTCAGCTTTACACAGAAAACTGGGCCCCGTCAAGCGTCCACTCAGAGTATCGAAGCGGTTGGTAAATTCCGACTCCCTGGTGCCCGTACGCGAGGAAATTAGCAGTGGTTATTTTGAATTACATACCTTGTTTGTTTTTGGTCCTATTCGGAATTCCGGGCCGGGCCGCTGGTCGCGAATCTCTCAAAGACACACCGTGCATTTGAGTGCATAGGATGAATCGTTCTCTGCTATATATATTCTCGGAACCGCGGCTAGCGCAGCGCTGACCAGCTTCGGCCTTCCATATTCGAGTGCAGTTTTTAGCAAGGATTTCAACCCGATACCCAAACTGGACTCCAACCTAAGCAAGGAATGGATGGCCGCTACCTTACCTAGTACCGGTCTCTTTTGTCAGACTCTCTAACGATGACCCTGCACCTCACGGTCTGAAAGCACCCTTGGAAAGAATCACACGAGTCCAGCGATGGACTCCCACATTGTCGGTATAAATACTGCTCGGTGGTCCCACAGACCCCAACCGTTCGCGGTCCAAGACCTTTCCAGCGATGCTATACGCTCCACGCCTATTGTACGTCTGGCTTGCTGCCGCTGTGGTTCCACATAGTGCCGCAGTCCTTGTGGACTTCCAAGTGGCTCAGCCTCCCCCGGTACCTCAAGATGCCCGCCAATGCACTATCCAAATCCTTCAGTAAGCCTGATAATACAAGTTTAGGTATTTGACCCGTTCCAACATATTCTCAGGCGTGATTTTGCCTTCTCTTTTGGCTTGTATGTGAAAGTAATCGCGAGCCTCTTACCGTAATCCTAATCTTTCAGATAGATCTGAGATTGTTAATTACACGTTCGTACTCGAGCTCGCCAGTTTGTTTCCTAATATTGAACATCATACCCAGCCCTCCTACTGACTGTGGGCCCGCTGGCTCGTGGGCGGGGATCACCTTGAATTTCACCGTAACTAGCAATGGGACCCAGTTCGACCGCTTGGCCATCTTCACGTTCCAAAACGTTGAGAGTAAGCTCCAAAGTCCCATACTTGACTATGACCGTGTTTATTTGTAGTCTGGCGGAGTTCGACTCCCGAACCGACCGCCGCTGGAATCATTTGGACCTATCTGAAAGACGTCACCCGCTACACCCCGTTGTTTGCCAAGCCGGGCACATTCATTCTTCAACTGGACAATCTCATTCAGGTAGCGAGAACGCCAATATTTCGATATAAATTAAAGCAGGGCGGCACAGGATAACTTGAACGGTGTCTACTCCAGTACCTATTGCATTGCGTCTCCTGCTCTTGCCACTGACAGGTCGATAAGCCACCCTACATGCTACGTTTTATGCATCCTCAGCACACGATCCTCCCGCTAAAAAAGCAAACACTATTATTCCGCTTTCAACCCTATCAAACACCACTGGCAATGATGCTTCAGTGCCGCCGGGATTTTCTGTAAATTAAAACTTTCATCTGAACCACGAGGCTGAAGGTTTTCAGATCAACGTGACCCTACCTCAAAATGCCGTTGAAGGCAAGTACTGTTTTTCAAATGTGACTTTGGTCTAATCTTTTTTGCCAGTTTATGCCGAGGTACGGTACTTTAATCGGTACTACGAATGCGGCATGACTTTGACATTATCAGCTTTACCCGTCGGGGAATGGGAATGAAGGTGCTCCTTTGTACTTAATTTTCCTACACAGGCTCTAAAGTCGAGGTTGCTGGCAGAATTCTGGGTAAGTAATCAAAGGAGCACGTCCGATTCCTGGATTAACTGAACGGAAATCAGTATTTTAATACTGCCAACGCTTTCGTTGGAAGTCTGCCACCTGGGTTTCTTGGACAAGGTCCTTTCCGCGAGGTTAGACTCCTGGTCGATGGGCAATTGGCAGGCGTTGCGTTTCCCTATCCGGTAGGAGGCCCTCCCTGGCCTATCTTCTCTACCAAAAAAATAACAATCCTACAACAGGTCATCTTCACTGGAGGCATTCTACCCCCGGCTTGGAGGCCCATTGCCGCATATGGCGCTATCGATTTACCAACTTATTTCCTAGACCTCACACCTTTTGTCCCTATTCTAACGGATGGTAAGCCGCACCTTTTCACCATCGACGTGGTATCTGCCGAGGACGACAAGACAACTCTGCAGAACTGGTTAGTCTTATCTCCTAAACAGACGCTACAACCGTTGAAGCTCGTGCCTCGCATGTTGTAGGTTTGTCTCGGGTCTTCTGCAGGTTGTCACGGATTCTTCCTCGAAGCGAACAACTGGCAAAATCACCTCGTACAATGCAGAACCTTTCGCCCAGACAACTGTCACCGGCAGTGTGGGGGATAATGGCGACGTCGATGTGACAGTGACGGCGAGCCGCAAGATACAAATTTCAGCCAACATTCTCAGTGGAAGCGGCAAGGCGACTCACGTTGTCTGGTCGCAAAACCTTCAGTACATTAACAAACAGAGCTATTTGGATAATACCTCAATCCAGGTGAGTGGACAGCTGTGCTTAGCGAGTCATTTAATATCCCCATAATGTAGACTGTATTCCAATCGTCTTCTGGAAATGTGTTGTCCAACCACAACGGTGTTGCAGCAGTTGTCGACACTTTCTCGTACCCGCTTACCATCAATCTGACCGCACTAAATGCCGATGGCTCGATCTGTACGCCCCTTGGACTCGTCTTTATTTCCCTACATGATTGCTGTCCCTGCAGTCACGACCATTTTTGATCATTCGTATAGTCGTGTACTACTTCCGGCGCCTTTCATTCTGGGTTCTACCATCAAGGAGAGACAGATGGCAGGTATTATGAAGAGCCCTTTTTCTGCCGCTGCCCGCCTGACTTGTAGTAGGCGGCTTCTTCATGTTGGCCCCGACCGGGAATACTGGGAACGGTACGAGCAATAACACGTACGTTTATCCTGACAACGACGACACCGCGGCTGATCTCCAACTTTATTCAGCTTCAGCTATGTGGATACCGCAGGAAATACATACAATCGCCGTGTCAACGCTGCTTTCAACAATATCACTTTGGACGAAGAGAGTGGATCGCTCAGTGGGCGCAAAGCTGCACAGGTATTCACTGCACCGATTAATGGTAATTTTGCCGGAGCCAGACTTCCTGGGGGTCGTGTTCACGCAACATAACGGAGTGAGCATTTCGCCTACTCCACTCTCCCAATATGTACTTTCAATCCGTTGTGTGTATTTCGTTACAATTCTATTTCACACCAACTTTCTCCAAGCGAACATAGCACGACCAATTCTGTTGACAGATACGCAAACCGTGTTGAGACGGCATCAAACGCGCGAGCCCGCAGTGTTCGTTGAGAACATCTCGTCGAAGAGGAAAGAAGCTCCCATTGCCTACTTAGAATAATCCCTCCACACGGCCGGTTTCAGGGTCGAGGCCGACCTCCCAGAATCCAGGTCGTGTGCCGAGTCCGGGCATGGTGGCCATATCACCAAGTATAGGATACAGGAAGCCCGCACCCGCCGATAGGCGAACCGCGCGAATGGGAATCGTGAACCCTATCGGGAAATTAAACGAGGAGCCGCAAGAACAGCACGATTGCACAAACCAGTGGGGACGCCTTTGAGCTTGGGGTCATGTGAAAAGGAGTATTGAGTCTTGGCCATGCAGACTGTCGAATAATCAGAAGCGAGCATAGCGGCCGAAATTTTGCACATACTGGTCAAGTTGCTGTAGCCTTGAGCCGTGTACGTGTCTACTTGTGTTCGCGCCAGCTCGCTGAGCTCGATGCCATCTGCGCCATAAATCTCCTTCGAAATGATCATGATCTTTTCCTCGATGGAGAGATCGAGATCGTAGAGGAACTTGAAGTCGGAAGGACCCTCGCAAGTGGCAACTACGGCCTCTGCGAGTGCGCGCGCGCCTGCGCCACCTTCAGCCCAGTGGTTACTGACGACAGCGGCGTCTGCTCCGCCAGCATACGCCTCGTCTCGGATCAAAGCAAGCTCTGCGGCAGTATCGGATCTGCGAGAGCGAATGTCAGCCACCACGCAATACAAGGACAAAGAGCCCTCACGAAAATTGGTTGATCGCCACGATAACCTTGATACCGAACTTGCGAGAGTTCTGGACGTGCTTCACAAGATTTTTGCATCCTTCCTTGAGAGTAACAAGATCCTCCTGGGTGTACGTCGCATGCAGGGCTTTGCCGGGCGTCACCTCAGGTCCGCCTCCGTGCATCTTCAATGCGCGGGTCGTCGCAACAATGACTACCGCATTTGGCTTCAGCCCGCTAACTCGGCATTTGATGTTGCAGAATTTTTCCATGCCCTTGCAAACACAAGTCAGTTATCTACCCCTTAATGATAATATAGTTCCATACCATATCCGCGCCGAAGCCTCCTTCAGTGAGGACATAACCAACACGGTCTGACGCATCTCCCTCCTCAGTCCCAGCGAGCTTCAGGGCAATCTGATCCGCTAGAATCGAAGAATTGCCGTGAGCGATGTTGGCAAAGGGTCCTGCGTGGACGAAGACCGGTGTTCCCTGACGAAAATATTAATTCTCAGGACACATAATTGAAACAGAAGGCCCACCTGCAGGGTCTGCATAAGGTTGGGTTTGATGGCGTCCTTGAGCAGAACGGCGAGTGCTCCAGAGACGCCGACGTCGTCCGCGGTAATCGGCTGGCCCTGCTTGCTGGTGGCAACCACCATAGCACCGAGACGTGTCCGCATATCCTCGAGGCCAGTCGTCAAGGCAAGAACAGCCATACATTCACTCGCCACCGCGATATCGAAGCCGGTTTCACGCTCGTGTCCTTGCTCTGCTGCACCGCGGCCTATCTCTATTTTGCGCAGGAAGCGATCGTTGGTGTCCATTACGCGGTTCCAGGTGATGGTATTAATATCGACGTCTAGGCGGGCGAAGCGAGTGATTTCTTCGGGGGTCAGGTCATTTGGATCAGTCTTGTCTATGCCCAGTTTCTGCAATCGCTTCAACATCAACGGGGGGAATTCCCGCTTCCCTTTCTTTGTTGGTACTAAACGACTGTACAGTGCCTGTTGACTTTAGCAACACGCAATGCCGACTGATGGGAGCCATACCTTGTCTGACTGGGTTGCCTCGTGGAATATGCGAGCATCCAAAGCGGCCGCTGGAGAGATGATATTAGCTTGATGCTAACGCAGAGTGAACGGGATTTTACCCAGCAAATTATTTGCGGCAGTTACAGCGTGGATGTCCCCAGTTAAATGCAGGTTAAACTTGGAAAGCGGTTAGACAAGCGTGCTAGCAAAGCCACAGTGTTTAACGTACCTCGTCCATAGGAATAACCTGGCTGTAGCCTCCCCCGGCGGCACCACCTTTGATGCCGAACGTAGGGCCTTGGCTCGGCTGGCGAACACAAGCGAAAGCTGGTCTGCCCAGCTCTGCGCCGAGGGCCTGAGCCAATCCAATCGTCGTCGTCGACTTTCCTTCGCCCAGTGGCGTTGGTGTAATACTGCAGGACAATAAGCACGCATCAAGCAACGCGTCGATATCCAACCTACCCAGAAATGACGATGTATTTGCCGTCTTTACGATGGGACAGGCGATTCAAAACGCTGAGTTCGACCTTGGCCTTGTACTTTCCATAACTCTCCAGCTCATCGGGAAGCAGCCCAATCTCATGCGCGAGATCTGAGATGCGTTTGGGGGTCTGAGCCACTGCGATCTCGATATCGCTCGGAACCTTCTCGAGAATGTTGAGCTTGAGCGGGGTGACCTTCAGTTGGCGCTGCTTTTCCCAGAGACGCTCGGCAGATTGGAGCGTGTTCTCCATAAGCATGGCGACTGTCATTGGGCCGACTCCTCCAGGAACCGGCGTGATGTGGCTGGCGACCTCGGAGGCAGAGGCGAAATCGACATCGCCGACAAGCCTTTGCCCCGACTTTTTTGTCGCGTCTAGTCGGCTCGTAATGAGTTTCGCTCATGGCAAGCAAGTAGAGGCACAAACCTGGGATATAATTGATCCCCACGTCAATCACGACCGCGCCGGGCTTGATCCAGGATCCCTGGACGAACTGTGCCTTGCCAATGGCTGCGACCAGGATATCGGCATTCTTGATCTAAATAAAACCTACTCGTTAGCTTCAAATGATAATGGGAGGAAGTATGAGCGCGCACGATAGTCTCGATATTTTTGGTGCGGCTATGGCACTGGGTAACAGTTGCGTCCCGATTTCGCAGAATGGACGCGACGGGGTTGCCAACAATATCGCTGCGACCGAGAACGACAGCATTCGCGCCGGAGATGGGCACTCCTGTGGACTCTAACAGCCGTATCACCGCTGAAGGCGTGCAAGGCACGAAGAGAGGGTCAGAGGCGCGGGAAGATAAATGGCCGATGTTGTAGGCATGGAACCTGTGGGCGGCATTAGCACCCACGGCGATCAAACTGGGACCGGTCGGCGCACCCATCGACGTCTTTCTCGGGGCTCACGGCCTCGGTGACCAGACGCTCCCCATCCGCAGTCACATGTTCGCCCAAGGGGAGCTGGACGAGGATTCCGCTGACTTTGTCGTCTTCATTCAGCTTCTTCACTATTGCGATCACCTCTTCGGCGGTGGTCGCGGCAGGCAGAGAAATATGCTTGAATTTGATACCGACCTCCTCTGCAGCCTTTGCCTTCATGCGAACATATACCGTGGAGTCTGGCCGTTCGCCAGCTTGCACGATGGCAAGCTGAGGCTGGAACCTGGGGAAATTTGCCTGGAAAGACTTGATACGGGCGGCGACGCCATCTCGGACAGTCCTAAGGATGTGTGAGGGATTAAGGATATTTACGAGCAGGAACTGGCCGACTTTGCTACCACTGCTCCATCGATTAGTTTAGAGGTCGACATGGGGCGATGCAAGTAGGAAGCAGTGACCAGTCTAAGCATGCCATTCGGAGCTCTGCCGATTTGTAACATTATTGATTAACGCTGCTCGGCTAACCATGTGGGGGAGGTAAAAGAGCAGGAGCAGGGAGTGAAAATAGTTGGTCTGAACGAGTCATAGTAATTTTTGTGAGACACAGAGGCTATATTCGACTTTGTGCATGTAACGAAATTGTGATTGCCTGAAGCCTCGGATTTGAATAAGACATGTTACCGTGGGAACTTTGCGCTTGAGCCATTTCAAAAATTTTCACCAGCGACGATGAGCTCTGGCCAGGCCTTGCAACTGCTTCGTTCGTGTACGACTTCGCTGGCGTACAGAACCCGAACGCCGTCCTCCCGTCTCGCCCGTTGCTGCATTGCCAGAGGCCAAAGACATTACTCGGATGACAAAGGAGCATCCTCCGACCAGCCTGCGCCGGAGTCCACCGCAAACGATGGCCCAGATCCACAAAACTCAGATGCAAGTCTGGATTCGCCGCTGGCAAAAGCCCAGGCAGAGGCGGCAGACCTGCTGGTATGAACCGTCGTCAGTCACCCGACCTCAATATTCACCGTATCCTGCACAGGGCCGGCTCCGCTACTTGCAAGCAGACTTTTTAAACCTGCAACGCAACTCGGCCCGCGAACGAGAAAAAACTCGCGACTTCGCCATCACAAACTTCGCTATAGACCTGCTCGAGACCGTCGATGTCCTGACAATGGCCTTGAAGTCTGTGCCTCCCTCTGTCCTATCTCCGCCCGCAGTCGCAGAGGCGGCCCCACCACCGGTCGATTCAGCTATCCCCGAGTCTGTTGAACCCGAACCCGAATCCACCCCCTCACCTCCCCCAACCCCTCCACTCCCGCCCACCAAAACTGCCGACGACTACCTACGAGAGCTCTGTACCGGTGTTGAGATCACCCAGCGGCAGCTTCTGCAGACGCTATTTAAATATCACATCAAACCATTCGATCCAACGGGTGACCAGTTCGATCCCAATCGACACGAGGCCCTCTACCAGGCGCCAATACCGGGCAAGACGCCAGGGACAGTCATAGACTGCCAGAAAACGGGGTACACCATCAAGGATCGGGTGTTGAGGGCGGCGCAAGTGGGTGTCGCGCAGGAAGCACAGTCATAGCAGGGCCCGCGCTGTCGACGAGTATTGATATTTAGACGGACGAAGTAATGTAGCGGATGTTAATCAACGAATCTCAACTCCAAACTGGTCCTCCAGACGGGAAATGACGCGCAGCTGCATCTCGTTGGCTTCCTCATTTGACAACGACCTGTAGCGCAGCAGGCGTGAGTTTCCGCATGCAGTGAGCACAATACTAAACCACCTGTCCATTGATCTATAGTTTATTCGGTAGCACAGGCTTGTGCGATTAGTTTTGGGATGCACAAACGAGTCAATCTGCAAGCAAGGATCATGACACGCTTGATGAAAATAAAATCGAAACAACCGACTTTTTTCACGTCCTCCACGACATCGCCAGCAACATCGCGCACAAGATCACAGAAATCATTCTCGTGAATCGTAGCACCCTGCTCTGTCCAGAAACTCACATCCTTGAAGCAAGAAGGATATTTTGAATACGGCTGAAACGTAGTAATTTCTTTATCTTTAAACTGCGAGAGGAAACGCTCGTCAGTCGACCAGAAGAGCCGGATGTCCGGAATGGAATAGAGAATCATCGCAATGCGCTCTAGACCGAGCCCAAACGCCCAGCCGATTTTGTTAGGGACACCTTTGGCGTAGATAGCTTAGACACGCGTGAAAATTCTCCTCAGCGGTGATGCACTTACTAGCCGTGTCCAGCGTGGCCTGCCTGACCACGCCCGACCCAAGAATCTCGAGCCATTTCCCCCGGAAAAAGACCTCGACCTCGAAGCTGGGGCTGGTGAACGGGAAATACGCCTCAATCCACCGGACTCTCAACGGGGCAGTGGGCGTTGCACCCCCGATCCCCGGCCCGCCAAACAGCGTCAGCATCAGGCTGTTCAGCGACAGCTTCAAGTTTTGTGCGACCAGCTCAGCATACCGCGGGTCGTGCACCGACTGGGCCGGATTCGACGGAGCGAGGTGCGGGACGTCCTCAATAACGATGTTCGCCTGCGAAAGCCGGTGCCGAAGCCGTGCGTTGTCTTCTTCGACCTCCTTCATCCCCGACGCGTCGGCGGAGAATATGCGCGCGCCCTCCATCTGGTGGAATATCGGGTAGTGCGAGCCGTCGATCTCGTCGCGCCGGTAGACGTCTGCGGTCAGCAGCCACTTGTCCTCGCCGCGGCGGAAGACCTCCACTTCGTGCGCGGAGGTGTGGGTGCGCAGCATGAGATCCTTGTTCACATAGTAGCTATCTGTCACAGAACGGCCGGGGTGGTCCGCGGGGAAGGAGAGCTCGTCGAAGTTTTTGAACGGCGAAACGAGGGGCGAGAGGGACGAAAGGTGGGCAAAGTCGGGGTAGTGCGACTCTATGAGTGCACGGAGCGTATTTAGCGGGTGCGATGGACGCGTGTGCAGCCGCAAAGGAAGCTTGGCTATGATAGCAGGGGTGATGTTGGTGACATTGTCTGTGGGATACCGATTCCCAAGAAGTTCAACGAATTGCGGACGTCGGGAAGCGAGCGCAGAACTGTGACGTCGAACGGGAGCACACGAAAATGAGAGCGCAAGTCGCGTTCTCTGCATTCGACGCGTCGAAGTTCAAAGTTGACCTGTGGACAGGTGTTTGTTCAGAAATGACTCAAATAGGGCGACCAACTTCATAGAGGCGCATCGAGTATATTGAAACATAAAACTAAGTATTCTACACCCCGAGGAATCGTAATCGTAAGCATAATCAGTCGTCAACCATTAGTAGAAATCGTCAGAGGCATGAAAGACGGCTAACGAGCATAGAGCGTTCGGCGGGTAGGTAAAGGAGGTAGCGCAGGAGACAAGAAATAAAAGAAGGGAAAAAGACATCAACTGTTCACCAACCACCAAACCACCCACGGGGAGGTCGCCGTGTCGTTCTCGGACGAACGGTCACAGTTCTAATCGAGTCGTCATCAACATCTTCCTCCGTTATGATCTCGACGGCAGTTGTTCGTGGACTCTCCGCTACGGAAGAAGATGGGTCTGCGACTTGGGGAGCAGGAGTTGGCACGCGACGGGTGTTGGCAGGGGCGGGAACAGTGATAGTCTGGGTCTGGTAGACAGTTTTAATCGGTTCAGAAGAGTCAATTGGAGGAAGTTCTTGATAAATCTGAAGAGAGAGCAGGTCAGCTAACACGAACACGCGAGCGATAAGATCCAGATTGGTGTCCGCTGCAACACGTGGAGAAACACGATCGCGACGCGATCGATCACCCGCGGACGCAAAAGCGGCACCAACTGGAGGGGACAGCGAAGAAAAAGCATTGTCCCCAGAGCCCGGACGAAGGAGGGGGGACGGAGGGGATGGATACAGACAGTACATGGATAAGGTGACACATGTGCGCCTCCTTCGTCTCAAAACTCGGAACGGCGCGGGAGGGGCGGCGGTACCTTGGCTTTCCGTTTGGGCTCGTAAACGTATTCCTCTTCCACGGTCTCTGGGTGGTCGTTGCCCAGGGAACTGCAGAGAGGGTTTAGCAAGACAAAAGTTGCAGCGATTGAATGTTTACATGAGCTGCTCCATGATCCAGCTTTCGCGTCGCGACGCGTCGTGTTCGCGGCGATTGACGCTCTCTTCCCGTTTGCTGATGTCCCGCTCGCGCTCTGCGATGCGGAGTTCCCGATCAAGAACCTCTTCTGCGCGACCGCTGGACCAGCCGGGGGGAGTGAGGCCTTCCTCCTTTATGATTTCCTTGATGACGGTCTGCGCAGGGGAAGAGATTGTCTCGAACACTGTCGTCGCGGCACAGGGCGCACACGATGGAGACGGCACGACGCCGCCTGGTGCTCCGATGAGCAGTTCTGCTTCACGGCGGGCGACCTCAGCCTCACGGAGGGCGACGGCAGTCTCGCGCGCGACCAAGGCTTGGGAGCGCTTCGGAGTGAGATAGCCCCATACGCCGGGTGATGCCGGCTCCGTATTTGGGTCCATGTTGTTGTTCTGCTGGCGGGGCAGGGACAGCATAACGGCTAGGCCTGCGAGGACAAGAGAGAGAACGAGGAGAAGGGTTGTGGAGGATATTGTTCTGTGGTGGTGGTGGGAGGAGGATGAAGTGCGCTCGCGATCGCGATCGCCACGATGGCGTTCATGGCGCTCAGTGTGGGTGGAGGGTTGAGCCATCCTGACGCTAACAGATGAGCTGGGCGACAAGGACGTAGCAGTGGTTGCGCGGAGAATCGACGTTTTGACTGCGGGTCAAGGGGAAAGCGTGAAGCTACGTGAAAACAGAAGGTAACGCGGGGTGGAGATGGGGGAGGGAGTAAAGAGACGCTGGTACGTTGTTCAAGTTTGGTTAAAAAACTTGGTTGAATCGAACACGTGGTTGACGCCTTGTATTATTACGTACATACTACCCTTTTCTTTTGTACTTGCCTTTGTGTTACGCGTCCACAATGGCATTGCGTCGACTGGCGCAAATGAACAATGCGTCCACCTCGACCTCGGATTCTCCGACCCCTCAAACACCGCTGTCCGCTGGCTCGCCTGTCTCCCCCTCGCCCAATGGCCTCCCCCACACCCCCCGCAGCCGCCCCTCAATCGTGGTCGATCGTTCTCCTGCGTCTACATCGTCCATCTCGACAAACACCGCGTTTGACTGGCAAGCAGCGCGTTCCAGGAAACCCGCGCCTTATGCCACCCCACAGTCCATATCAAAGGGGTCGCGTCGCAGCATGGGAGCCCCTGGAACTCCCCTGCGAAAAGGCGTCGTGCGCAAAAAGGGACTCATAGAACGGTGCTTGCTACTTTGTTTTGCACCGCGTAAAACATCCCTCATCCCTCCATGAAGCGTCCGGTCCATCCCCTCGGATATCGCGTTCCATATCGCCATCTTCCCTGAAAATGTGCCCAGGCCCAAGCCCCAAACGTCCGCCTGGATAATTGGCGGTACCCTGCACTTTCTTCATCTTTGCGTCCGCGTCAGCCAAGTGAGGAAAATTCCCGATTCCGACCTCGGATGGGAAGACATGTATCGCGAAGGCGAGGGACAGTCGTGGTTTGACTGGGTTCGTTTCTACCGTACCTGTCTTCTTTTATGCAAATCAAATAATTCCGTCCAGACCGTCCCGATGACCACGTTTCTGTTGGCCGCAACCGCCCTGAATACCGTCTATCTCTTCACTCGCATCAAGCTTTACCGCCTGCATCTCAGACCAGATCCAGTCTCGTCCCCCAACGCCAAGTTCGTTTCTGCCCAGCTCGACTTTCAGCCGCTTGAGCCGCCACCGCTCATGTCCCGCATAAGGGCGTCTCTGTGGTTTGGCTTCTCCACGTCCTGGCGGTTTCTTCTCGGCATGCAGCCGCCTGCGTTCGCCACTCTGCCGCCCGGAAAGACCGCGCGTGTCCAGCAGCTGGAGGTCTGGACTCCCGGAGATCTTGAGATGATGCTTTTCAATATTTACTCTCCCGCCCATGCATTCTTGTGGATGGGGACTGGGTCGTCGAACTGGATGCTGATGCTCATC
The DNA here is from genome assembly GCA_029282285.1 of Mycena rebaudengoi. Classification (NCBI taxonomy): domain Eukaryota; kingdom Fungi; phylum Basidiomycota; class Agaricomycetes; order Agaricales; family Mycenaceae; genus Mycena; species Mycena rebaudengoi. The sequence goes on along the minus strand of JARJCX010000498.1, from coordinate 16,879 downwards.
ATCATGGGCATCGTTGCAGCGCAGGTACGTTCTCGTTATCGAGGTTCATCCTGTGCTGATGCATATGCTTGTAGTCGAACGCCATGACGCATTCCTATAAAGCGCTCCTGAAGGACAAGGAGATTATTGCGGCTGAAGTATTAAACGAATATAATCAAGGGGTACGTGGTTTCGGTGATTCTTAACGGCGATCGCTCAACGTCCTTATACAGTTTGTTTATCCGCGAATAAATCCCGTACGAAAGGACGTCGCCGTTATGACGCATCAGAGTGAGGTTGTGAATGTTTGGGAAGATTGATGTAGACTAAAGTACAGAATAAAATTTAACGGAATGATGTTACCCGGTTTCGGAAGTTCTCAAGAAGCCAATGACCCAATACATAGCGGTATATTTGGCAAACCTTAACTCGATTTGGCTGATCTTGTTCAGGGTCGTGGTCAGTAGGATAAAACGATGCTGGAGGAAGAATACTCGTCAACATGGATCCCGAGCCAATCGATGAACTGCAGTTTCCCCTCGAAAAGTATGCCTTCAAGTTTCTGCGTCTTTCCAGCTGCCGAGTTGATTCTTTTTACAGGCTCAACGACGCGGTTCAATTATACCTAGCCATTGAAGATGAACAGCGAAGGCTTGCCCAGTTGAACGAGCAGCTCGTCGAAGAAGGGCTAGACGCGCCGCAGCATGACATGGACTACATCATGCAGAGCTCGAAGGTAGAGGAGATGAGGAACGCATGTCGCGGGCTCTTGACCGCTTTGCCCCCCGCCCGTCCCAAAACACCGGATTTGCGCGCCATGAGCGACTGGATTGAGGAATGCCGCGCGGACTTTGAGGCCTGCCAGGCATTTTGCGACGCGTGGAGCCCGCTGGAGGAGGGCGAGATCGATCCGCAGGTGGAGCGCCTGCTCTCGCGGTGCAATAAGCTCCAGCGTCAAGTCGAGCGTTTGCAGGAGCGGTCGAAGGCGCGTACTATGGCTGCTATTGAGGACCATACCGTATGTAATTGTGCGGCGTATGGTGGTGTGCTTTATTGACGCCTGTGCAGCTCAGCGAGCGCGCCGAAAAGCTCTGCGAGTCCGAGGTGTGGGATTCGTTGGTGGACGAGTTTTGGAGCGCGGTGGAGGATGGTTTGACGCTGCCTGTTGGGCAGCGTGCCGTTGCCGTAGTGCAAAGGGAACTGCTCGAAATCGAGCGGCATTATTTTACTGGGGGACAACCCGGGGACGTAGAGCTCAGCGCAGACCTACACGACCAAAAATGTAACTTAGGGATGATCTGAAATTGACCGGCTCGAGCCGGTTCAAGTTATCCCCTTGCGACCCCTTTCAATAATATCCCAGGTTCACACCATACTACCATGAGCGGATACATATCCAGATCTCCCTCGAAAAAGGCAAGATGTTTTGTATGTGGACCTTTTTTTAGGCTACGGAAGATCTTTGTGTTTACGTGCGGGCCTGTCAGAGCTTTGACCACAATGGGGACCCCATAAACGGCGGTTGTACTAGGTATGTAATGGCCATAAATCCGCCCTTGCTCCTGCTCTACTGACCGCCTCAAAGGTCTGCTCGAGTCTGTCACTTTGCACACCCAAGCGATCCACAGTGGTCGAGCCTGCCGGCGACGTACGCAAGGCCTGCGAACTCACCCACCAAATCCTTCTCAAATCGTCGGCGCAGTCTCTCCCCGCGCCGCCCTTACAGGGACCGTTCTCACTCACCCACGCCCTCTTATAGTCGTCGCGACCGCTACGCTTCTGGTTCAGAGTCTTCAAGAATGGATAGTCGAAGAGCCACTTCGGCTCATGGCAATGGCATGAGGGCTTTCACGCCTCCGCCTCCTTCATCTTCCACCCTTCCTCGTCCCCCTCTCCCTACAAGCTCTCTTCCTCCACCGCCACGTCCCCCTGTTTTCCTAGATCCCAGTGAGACGAATTCAGACACACCGCCTGCGAATAGGTGGAACGAATTAATACCGTAAATTTATCCCTTTCATGCGCACTACAAATTTTGAGCTCCACGAAATAGAATTGTGGCTCAGGCTGTTCAGGCCCGCGGAGAGTACCAGGAGGCTCTCAAGGCCTCGCAGGACTTTGAGCGGATGCTCCGAACGCCGCGATACGCCCTCATCACCGACCCCGATGACCGCAAGCTCGTAGAGCTCCAGCGCGAAGAGCTGAAGACGCGCTGCGACGAAAAGCAGGACAACATGACTTCTTCCCTCTCACTTCTCAAAGAGGAATGGAGGCTCGACGGCAGCGAGAGAGCTCTCGCAAAGTATCAGGAGATGATGAAGTACCACCAGGAACTGATCGAAACGGTACAAAGCCTTTTTAGCGTTTACTCTACCGTCCAGAAACCTCCCGCTGTGGCCCTGGCTGCGATGGATGTCGACTTACCAGACCCCTCTTCCGATGCGCGGCCCCACAAGCGACGTCGCATTTCTGGAGCCGACGAGGACGCTGCTCAAAACGTTGCGGAGATTGCCGATCTCCGCGACAAGGTCGTGAAGGTGGAGGGAGAGGTTCACGAACTTCGAAACACCATTCAACACCTGGACACGGACAATAAGGAAGAGGTTTTTGCTCAAGTGGAAGCACACATAGAGTCACTTTCATTGGATTTTTCCAACGGCGCCGGCGCATCCACTCAGACGGAGCTGGAGCAGCTCCTGAAGAAGGCCAAGAGCGACGTTGATGAGATGGCCGGGGTGGTGGGCGGAATCCTGACGACTACAAACGAACTGCAGCTAGGAGTCGACACATTGTCGCTGGGAAGAGCGGAGGATCTCAAAGAATTGCACGACGTAAGTGTTGTTCGACCGCAATCTCCGGAGTGGATCATCATCCCACGTCTGCAGCTCGAAAAGCGACTCGAGGCATACGAGCAGGCGAGCCAAAATGACCAACAAGCGCTGGAGCAGGCGAAGGCAGCCATGCAAGCCGCTCTGGCTGCTCATCAGGAGCAGCCTCCGCCGTCGCCATCCCTGCCCCTTGAGTATATCCTCTCAACCATCGACGAACCTATCCGAGATTCCGTTCGTGCATTGGTTCAACCAATGGTTGATCAACTCGCCGCGAGCTTGCGGGGGCAAATAGAGGAACGAGATAAACAGATTTTCGAAGAGGTCTGGGGCCGTGTGGAGCCCCTTATACCGTTCGTCAAAGCTATGGGCAGAGTGATTAATACCCCTGTTTCTTGATTTGGGACTGATTTATTTTATTGCGGTCCTGCGCGCGTATGAGATCCTCTTCTATGGCATAATCAAGTGAAATGGTAAGGTAAAAAAGCAAACGATCTGGATCATGTAAATAACGTGTGCGTTTATTGTGTTGTGGCGCAACTCCTACTCTGCTCATTGCCCTTGAGTCGCTTACAGCCCTTGCAATCCTACTATCTCAAGTCCGACTCCACCCGCAATCTTATGAATGCTACTGTTTCCCACTCTGCTCGTGGCATGAAAAGGGCATGCGAGGAAATCTCAGGAGTCTGCCCTTTGCCGTGACCGCGAGTTCGACTGCTTCTCAGATGACTTCGCGACTGGACGAAGAGCTTGCACACGTCAAGACCGCGCTTGATCGGCTTCCTCGGTGGGATATACTACATTGGGCGGGGCTCTCTGCTACAGCGCAACCTCGAGCATTCCTGAAATACTTTAAAGACGAAGGGCAAGCTGTTCGGACACTGGCATATCTATCTTCAGTCCTCCACGAAAATCTTCTGAGCCTAAGAAACTACTAATTGTGGTACACAAACGATACTGTATGACTTTTCCGCCCATTTTCGATAGAATCGCCTTCCAGTGGCAAAATACTGAGTCGTTAGAACTTTCACGGGGCTGTTTCAAGCTTGTCCAAGCTGGCGCCTGCTAGACCTTGTCTTTCATCTCTCTCTGCAAACTGGGTCCTTATTCACGATCGAACCGACCCTCGAATCTGCCCGGCGTACCACTCTGGCCGCGCACATCGCGCGTAGAGAGGCGTATTTGCACTCACACGAACTGCCGGGTCTTTTGTTGGGGGGGGGTTATTTGAGGATAAGGAGGACGATGATCGTTGAAGATGTGGGTAATATTAATAATACGGATGGACGGGTTTTACCCAGATTTGCCGCTTCCCGCGCTACACACTTTAGTGCCCGCGCCCGTGTTCTCTTTTCTTTTCTTTCCCCTACCTACTGCCTCGTACCCTATATCGAGTTGGGACACCCACCCACTCATGGCGCCCACCTTTTCCCCCCTCCACATTCCGTCAATGCACCACTTCCATTCACGCTAGTTATTCTTGTAATACGTATATGCTACATGGAGGGCCCGGCGTGCGCACTCTAATAGAATCAATCAATGAATAAATAAACAACCAGATTTATTTTTGCACAATTTCTATCAATTCCATGGCACATCTTTTACCGGTTTGGTTCCTAGAACGAAAGCGGAAAGCCGTTAGCACTGAGATGAAAATACGAGCGAAGATCAAAAAAGCTGTGTATTCCCGATTGGGAAAGTATCGACGAGAAAACATTCCGCTCGCCAATGGCATTAGGTCACACGCTGAGTCGCCCCTTGCTCCACTCTTCAGGTTTGTATGCGCTCTATTTGCCTGTAATCTTTCTCATGCTTTCTCTAGTGAGAAGTTTCGTACATGGGGCCGGTCTGAGATTTCCGCAGAATAACAATGGACAAGGTATTACTATCTCAGGCCACTGAGGTCCACGCTGAGGCTGGAAATAGAATCCCAACACTGTCGAACGTTCATGATGGCGGAGACGGACTTTCCCAAAGGCTGGACAAAGGAATTTCATCCCAACGATTTCATCCTACAGCATCAGCCTCTCAAGCCTGAGTACCTCGCCACAGAGGGGCCACTGCCGATTATGGTATAGAACGTGCTTCAAGGTACAGGATAAAGGCTACCTGCCTATGTCCTTCCTTCTCGACACGGGAGCACCCTGGGGGTTATATATCGGGGTTAGGTGAGTTTTTCTGCTGCCAGCTTTCCCCATCTCATCGTCTCTCTCCATCTAGAGGGATGATAGAACTGAAACGACATCGCCTCATCGGATTGAACCACAGAGTAAAATTGGGCAACAGTGGTGTGGCCGAGGTTCAACCGTGGAGTTGGTCGGATTGTATAGATATGAACATAGTGGGGGCGCTGCTCATAAGCTAATGGGAGCTTTCAGTCCAGCGAAATCGCTCCTGGGAGTGGAAAGGAGAGGTCCCTCCCCACTTTTAGCCTGTATTTGAATAATTCAGCGATTTTATATTTACATGGATAGCAGCGGAGCCCGAGGTTTAAATGCGGGACGATGGTGGAGACGAGCTATGCCTGAAAAAAAATCGGAATCTTTTGAGGCCGTATTGCGTTTGACGCAGGACCGCGGCACAACCATGGAGGTGGCCAGCGCGAGACGGAGGGCCTCCAAGTCAGTGTCGAGGAGCAGATGTACGGCTTGTGGCGACTGCAAGATTCCGTGTCAACGAGCATGCTGCTGGGTCGCTAACACAGAAATCGGCGCAGAGGGTTCGCGCGGTAGGGCTGAGGAAATGCAGCGGAATTTCCATCAGCCTTCGTCGAGGGATTGCACTGGTGGCGGGTCAGGCGTAAGGAAGTGTCGTACTTCTGTGCGCCCGATCCCTCGAGAGCATTGTTTTGGTTTGGAGGAAACGGGCCCTCTCATCGATGTCGTAAAGGTGCAGGTGGGGGCACGACGGGTCTGAAAGCACAACCTTGCGTCGCGCCGGTACGAACTCTCGGGTGGCTCGTAAGAATTGACGCGGTAAGAAAGGAAATCGGCGGTGGGTAGACGAAGCCTCTGTTGCCGTAAACAAACCTAGAGCCAATTTAAGGCTCACATCCGGTACCATCCTAGCAGCCGTTAGCCAAGCATTTGAGTGACTTCGGCCTTGATAAAAATGCCCGCATGCCATTGAGTCTTGCTTTCCACTTTACGATAAGCTGACGGTACCTCACAGGAGAGGATGTTGAGTGCAATGTGGTGTCCAGTAAGTTGCTGTCAATATTGAAGCGGTGGTTTACGATCGGGACCTGCCAGCTAGCAGTCGTGAAATGGATGACGGGATAAGCGGGATCCCGGATGTGTGCTGACGTTGATGTCTACATACCCAGAATCCGATGATTTTTAGGGTAGGTCCTGTTTCGGAGTTCCCTACTACTACAGATAGGTGGAGTAGCGGGACTTGTGTTTGTGCGGAGGGTGAACCGATTGATACCATCTTGTGCCACCATTAATCTTATATTTCCTTAGTACTCTGAGCAGTGGAGGAACTTTGGTATCCTTTGGGTATTTATTGGCGTCAACATCCTTGGCGCGTTCTTCTTCAAGTTCTACTGGTTGGCGAGGGTGCCGAAGGATAAGAAGCCAAAAGAAAAGAAGACATAGGTTACAAGGTTGTCCGCTATTTCTCAACCGAAAGTGTTGCCCCTGTGGACATAGAGACCTGCTGCGATCCAGCAGATGAAGACCGCACAGATGAGAGGAACATCAGCCTCCAAAGCAGTGACGTCGAACGATTTTGTGTTCCGGAGACTTGGACAAAGAGCGGCTTTGGAGGATCAGAAAGTGTAGCCGCCAGACAGTCCAGGTTGAAAGGTATTCGAGCATCTCGAAGGACTTTGAGCGCGGCCTGAGATCGTCAAAGATGTTGCATAAAGGGCCTGGGGGAGCGGTCTTGGTGCGAACAAGGAGAAATAATAATAATAATATCAGATTGATATCACATCTTCCGCTCGTTGCCTCTGGCCAAGCTTTCTGGCCCTTTGGGCGTAGACTCGATTCCGGAGCAAGAGCGCCACAACCAAGATGGGGAAGAAATGTTGTGGAATGAAAGTATGTAGGTGGATCGAATCGCAAGGTTGACTGAGGTTGACTGGATCGCATAATTTTTTGTGGGGGTCGCAAAGACTGCCCTGCAACGACTTAATGTTTTCTAATGTTTCCGAGTCGGCATCACTGTCAGAAGGAGGAGGAGGATTGCCTGCGCGGTCCCAAATTGAAACAGCAGGTAGCCGCACTACATACGCCTTAACACTTGCTTGGAGAGGATGGTACGTTAACCCTCATATCTCCGCCGTTCTGGGATAACTGAACGCAAAAACACGAAAAGCAGCTGTAGAAAATAATAATTATAATAGGGGTTGAAATTACGAGCGTCATCTAAGTATTTGACAGTGTCATCCAACATGCCCGCCCTCAAGTTGTGTGGCTTCGCACCGCTACTATTCAGGAATACAGTACATTATGTCGCCGCCCATCCTGCTTTCCCCTGCGCAGGTTTGTCCGGAAGCTAAAGCTCTATCATAATCTCACTCTTTGTCCAGCTCTAAGTCGTACCTATGCCATAAAGACGGGTGGCGGCCTCGGGACAAGCATCGAGGTCGCCGCCGTTGATACCAGGAGCGTTGTGACAACAGTTCAACCTGGTGAGACCGATTTGACTGCCGCCTCGCGGCTCTCGCCCATGCCTTACCCTCGCGTATGTTTTCTCCCTTTGCTGCTTTCATATATGACATGTTTCTAGACTAAACTGCGGAAAAATGGACATTCATTCGAATCGGACTCGCTCATGCCTTTTGACCCACCGAGCCCCGTACGCCCCTCTCTTCTCCTTTGCACTGCGCTGACGGATGGTGTCGGTTTCCAGGCGCATTGCTTCATGAAGGACAGCGCTGTCGCTGTTGTTGCTCAAGGGCCTTACTGGTATCGTGGCATCCTTCCTAATGTCATTCTGCTGATTTCGTCTGCTACCAGTCTTCTATATCACAGGTTCGGCTCCATACGTTCACTTTAAATCAAATCTGACTGTAATCCAGCTACCCTCATCTCTCAAGCAGTACGCTGTCTATAATATTAATGGGTCTGACTGTTAATGTATTACGGCTGTGGGCAGGTGTCATATCATTCGACATGGAGTACGCTAAATTGAACCCCTTCTGGATCTCACCGGAGGACTACCCTGTCGGCTGGGAGAGTGGGCAGCACCCGGACGACTACCAGATCCTATCGGTGCCTTTAAAACCGGGATTTTTTGTCGCCCCCCGACGTCGGCACGACACCCTGCTGTGGTACCGCACAAGCTTCAAGCTGGGCAAAGACAAATTCCTCCCGATGTCGTTTCTGATCTGGGACCTCGAGCTCACCTGGGCGTCGTCATATATCTACCTCCACGAACGGTGGATATATTTTGTTGCTGCCCAATTTTTTTGATCGGACTCAAGTCTCTCAGGGCTCATCATCTTCTCAAGAGCCATGGACGATTCGACCGGCACCTGCACCACATGCGTTTTGTGAACGGCCTCGTCTGCTACCCAGACAATATGACTTCCAGCTTGCAGCCTCCCAATATGCAGCCTTTCAATCTCATGGGCGAGGAGCTGATTCGCAGACTCGAGCTGGTGAGAAAGCCTAATGGAGGCGGCTGGCGGTGGAGGCATGGCATGGAGTATTGGTAATATTTTGGTGTCCTGCGTCTCATGTACAACTACTGTAAAGAGGCTCAATAACGTGTGCGTTTATTGTGTTGTGGCGCAACTCCTACTCTCTGCTCATTGCCCTTCAGTCGCTTACAGCCCTTGCAATCCTGCTATCTCAAGTCCGACTCCACCCGCAATCTCATGAATGCCACCCGTTTCCCACCCTGCTAGTGGCATGAAAAGGGCATGCGATGAAATCTCAGGAGTCTCTGCCCCTTGCCGTGACCGCGAGCTCGACTGCTTCTCAGGTGGCTTCGCGACTGGACGAAGAGCTTGCACACGTCAAGACCGCGCTTGATCGGCTTCATACTTGGATCATATTACATTGGGCGGGGCTCTCTGCTACAGCGCAACCTCAAGCATTTATGAAATACTTTAAAGACGAAGCGCAAGCTGTTCAGACACTGGCATATCTATCTTCAGTCATCCACGAAAATCTCCTGAGCCTAAGAAACTACTAACTGTGGTACACAAACGATACACAAACGATACTGTATGACTTTTCCGCCCATTTTCGATAGAATCGCCTTCCAGTGGCAAAATACTGAGTCGTTAGAACTTCCACGGGGCTGTTTCAAGCTTGTCTAAGCTGGCGCCTGCTAGACCTTGTCTTTCATCTCTCTCTGCAAACTGGGTCTCTATTCACGATCGAACCGCACATCATGACCCTCAAATCGTCCCGGCGCACCACTCTGGCCACGCACATCGCGCGTAGAGAGGCGTATCTGCACTCGCACGGACGAGAAGGAACGCCGCAAGCGCGACGCGCTGCGCCGCATAGCGCCCGGTTTCGAGCCCAGAGAGGGCCCCGAGTCCCCGACGGTCTTCCGTCATCGGAGTACACCCGTTTTTTCTTCTATTATTTATGCGTAGTTACTACGCCGGCTTCTTAGCTATTTAGTCTAGCTTGTGCCGTCAATCGACTCTCTCTCTCTTCCGTCATCGGAGTTAGTCCCGCCGTGTCTCCGCCGCCACCGCCAAAGTCTGTGATGGAGGACCTGGTTGGCCAGCTGGCGGCTCTGGATTTTGCGACCTCGGCGATGGGAGGCTCGCAGCAACGATAAACAGTATTCACCTCTGTTTGAGTATCCTACGTCCATCTAGTGTACTAACAAACTTGCTATCCCACCGTTGTTCGGCGTTGAAATGTCGAAGATGCGCTATGAATGCTTGGTCGATTATGGCCAGTTCTTCACTCCCGCTATCTGAATGACTGTGGATAAGTCGTCGTGTCCCGTTGCGAGGAACAAAGTCCAGGTCTGAATCTACTCCTTCCAGCCCGTTGTCCATTCCGAGCCGAGAACTCACTGGCCCCCTTGTCTCCTCTCACAAATCTTAACTTTGGGAACGCCTTGGCCACTTCCACTTATTCAAACTTGAAAGATCCCTGTGGAGGACACGGTTAACTGATTGTTCATCAAAGTGAGGGTTCTATGATAAAAAGTATGTATTTACTGGTAATAAAGGTGAAATGGCTGGTAAAAAAAGTGAAACTGCGGTAAACTCATACTTCAAGGAAAAGTAGCACTAGAACTGAGGGTCGGTCGATCGTATGTCGCGATACCAACAGCGCTCGCGACTGAGCGCAGCTCCGACATGGATATGGCACAAGTTTCAGGCACTGGCGCCATCCCGAGAAGCGTCTCCTTCAGGGAGTCGACTCTGTACTGATGGACACGCTCTTCGTATTCATCGTCGGTTAACAGTAGATGCTGCCCACAGTGGCAGAGCAGCTCTGGATTCTCCGCACCGACGCGCTGCACGAAGACCATAACCTCTGCCCTTGCATCCCGCACTTGGTCGAGATTGATCTGTGGGTAGGTGCTCCAATTGAAGTGGAATATCGAGTCGGGTGGCTGAGGGTACTTGTGGATGGTTTCTAGCGCCTCCCACAGATCCTGTACGGTCAATCCCGTGCGGTTCGAGAGCTCTTTGGCAAGATCAACATCCTTGCCCGCAGCCGCAACGCTGCGGGACCAGGCGCCCGTCAGATGGAGGGCATCTGCGAAGAACAGCAGGTGTGCTTGCTGGCCTAGTGCATGGAGCACGATACCGGCGTTGACGTGAGTTGGGAAGTCGGGGGTACCGAGATCGAGGACCCATGTCGCGATTTTGTTAAATGTGGGCGTAGTTGGAAGGGTGCAGGAGTCAATGTCTCTATTTAGCGCGTGCGCCAGCACGAGGAGGCGCTCGTAGACGTGAGGGTCAAGAGAGAGGCTTTCTAGTCGTTCTGGGAGTGTCCTAACGAAGACAGATGCCGTCCGGCTGATTGGGGGCAGCATCGGGGTGGTATAGTCAAGTGCAATATGTGGTATCAGCGTTAACCGCGCCAACAGCGAATGGGAGAAGAGAGGGGGTAGAGGGATTCCATTAAAGTAATGTTCTGGCCCGCCCACCGAGTATGGGTAACGAACCCCTGATTGTTCTCCATGTGCGATAAAACTCGAGAGGATGTGCATCCCTTGGCTTGAAGGGGAAACAGGAATGGACTGAGATTCTTGCCCGTGGCGAGCGGCAGCGAACGCCTCCCATGCGGGTTCGCGGGTCCAATAGCCCGAGAAGCAGGTGGTCAACCAAAGGACCGCGCGCGTTGCGGCAGGTTTGCGGCGCAAAGCCGCCTTCACCTCTGTAATTGTCAGATACTCCGAGTCCGAGTCCTCACTCGAGTCGATATTCCCGACGCAAACGGCACCATCCGTCTCGCGTCCATGAGAACACAGTCCGATGAATAGTGTGTCCTTTGGCTTTATCTGCTTTGATAAGTCCGAGAGGTGGCGGAGAAACTGTTGTTTGAGGACAAGGGGGCTCCGGTGTATCTCGATGTGGGCAGGGACAGGGATGCAGAGGCGGTCTGACCGAGGTTCTCCGATAATGAATCCGCCGTCAGAGAATCCTTTATACCTTTCCGGCGACCCAGGACAGATGAAGTGGTGCTCCCCTTTAGCGTCCGCAACTGCCCAGGCGAGTTTACAAGCGTCAGCCATCATCCACCCATCCACTCTGTCGGAATTGCCGAGAAGGATGACAGAATGCAGCTGCGCACTCATGGTAGAAGGAGAAGGATTTGAGACAACTCCCAGTCTGACTCACACAGGGGGCAAACACCAACGCACCTGCCTGCCAGCGGAACTTACCAAGTGCGTTAAACGCACTTGGTCTGCTCGGACTCGGAGGCCTCAGACAAAGGGTTGTCGGCTTGCGGGCCTGCCTTTGTCCCTTTGTTGGTTGTCGTACCAGGTGCAGAACCAATGTTCAATGTATTTGGTCTCTAGGTGCGTTTGGTGTTTGCCCCTGTGTCAGAAAGGGGCTTTTGAAAGGTGCGGATCGCGCGTCCGAAAGCAGACGGTTCGACTTGAAAAGTCTGTTTTCAAGTTTCTGCTACTTTCCAGCTGCCAAGTTGATTCATTTTACAGGCTGTTCAATTATACCTAGCCATCGAAGAGGAGCAGCGAAAGCTTACCCAACTGAACGAGCAGTTCGTTGAAGAAGGACCAGACGCGCCGAATCAACATCATGCAGAGCTTGAGGATAGTGGAGACGGGAAAGCGTATCGCGGGCTCTTGACCGCCTTGCCCCCTGCCGCACCCAAAACACCGGATTTGCGCGCCTTGAGCGACTGGATCAAGGAATACCGCGCGGACTTTGCGGCCTGCAAGGCATTTTGCGACGCGTGGACGGTTGTACCAGGTATGTAATAGCCATAAATCCGCCCTCACTCCTGCTCTACTGACCGCCCCAAAGGTCTGCTCGAGTCTGTCACTTTGCATACCCAAGCGATCCACAGTGGTTGAGCCTGCCGGCGACGTACGGAAGACATTTGAGCTCACCCACCAAATCCTTCTCAAATCGTCGGCGCAGTCTATCCCCGCGCCGCCCTTACAGGGACCGTTCTCGCTCACCCACGCCCTCTTATAGTCGTCGCGACCGCCACGCTTCTGGTTCAGAGTCTTCAAGAATGGATAGCCGAAGAACCACTTCGGCTCATGGCAACAGGGCTTTCTCGCCTCCGCCTTCTTCATCTTTCACCCTGCCCCCTCCCCCTGTTTTCCTAGATCCTAGCGAGACGAATACAGACACACCGTCTGCGAACAGGTGGAACGAGCTACTACCGTAAATTTATTCCTTTCATGTGCACTATAAATTTTGAGCTCCACAAAATAGAATTGTGGCTCAGGCTGTTCAGGCCCGCGGAGAGTACCAGGAGGCTCTCAAGGCCTTGCAGGACTTTGAGCGGATGCTCCAAACGCCGCGATACATCCTCATCACCGACTCCGACGACCGCAAGCTCGTAGAGCTCCAGCGCGAAGAGCTGAAGACGCGCTGCGACAAAAAGCAGGACAACATGACTTCTTCCCTCTCACTTCTCAAAGAGGAATGGAGGCTCGACGGCAGCGAGAGAGCTCTCGCAAAGTTTCAGGAGATGATGAAGTAACATCAGGAACTGATCGAAACGGTGCAAAGCCTTTTTAGCGTTTACTCTACCGTCCAGAAACCTCCCGCCGAGGCCCTGGCTGCGACGGATGTCGACTTACTGGACCCCTCTTCCAGTGCGCGGCCCCACAAGCGACGTCGCATTTCTGGAGCCGACGAGGGCGCTGCTCAAAATGTTGCGGAGATTGCCGATCTCCGCGACAAGAAGGTGGAAGGAGAGGTTCACGAACTTCGAAACATCATTCAACACCTGGACACGACAACAAGGAAGAGGTTTTTGCTCAATGGAAAGCACACATAGAGTCACTTTCGTTGGAGTTTTCCAACGGCGCCGGCGCATCCACTCAGACGGAGCTAGAGCAACTCCTGAAGAAGGCCAAGAGCGACGTTGACGAGATGGCCGGGGTGGTGGGCAGAATCCTGAAGACTACAACCCAACTGCAGCTAGGAGTCGACACATTGTCGCTGGGAAGAGCGGAGGATCTCAAAGAATTGCACGACGTAGGTGTTGTTCGGCCGCAATCTCTGGAGTAGATCATCATCCCATGTCTGCAGCTCGAAAAGCGACTCGAGGCATACGAGCAGGCGAGCCAAATGACCAGCAAGCGCTGGAGCAGGCGAAGGAAGCCATGCATGCCGCTCTGGCTGCTCATCAGGAGCAGCCTCCGCCGTCGCCATCCCTGCCTCTTGAGTATATCCTCTCAACCATCGACGAACCTATTCGAGATTCGGTTCGTGCGTTGGTTCAACCAATGGTTGATCAAACTCGCCGCGACCTTGCGGAACAAGATGAACAGATTTACGGAAGAGATCTGGGGCCGTGTGCAGGCCCTTATACCGTTCGTCAAAGCAGAGCGAGTAGTACTCCTGTTTCTTGATTTGGGACTGATCTATTTTATTGTAATCCTGCGCGCGCATGATATCCTCTTCTATGGCAAAGCCAAGTGAAAGCAAGGTAAGTTAAAAAGCAAAACGAACTGGATCGAATGTGTACGTTTATTTGCGTTGGTGCAACTCCTACTCTCTGCTCATTGCCCTTCTGTCGCTTACAGCCCTTGCAATCCTAATAAGATTCTCTGCATCAATCAACGGTGATCGGACCTCGTGAGATACCAGCGAGCAGCACTCGGAGGCGTTGTCGTCTGTTGTCGTTCGGCGGCGAGCGCTTTCGCCCGCGGGCTTGCGGGCTTGCGATCCCATATCTACTATATAATATCAGGGTGCCAGACAAACGTCAATCATTTTCACACGATCCCATCACGGACAGCGCCGGAAGGTGGTCTGACGTCACCGGATGAGCCCCTAACTCGGTGTCGGTGCTGCTGCTGCTCCGCACTTTATGTGCAGGACCACGAGCTGCTATCTGCGAATCTGATCAAGGTGCAGATCAACAGGTGGGCATCAAAGTGTGCAGGACTGAGGAGATGTGAGACCCAAGCAAAAAAGGATTGATTCTGCTGCCGATGTCATCGTTGAACATGGATGATGAATTGTCTTTCTGCGACAGGAATATTGATCAAAAATAGGGAAATCCGGGACGGGAGAATCTGAGCTGGAGCTTATTCGGAGACTGATACCGTCAAAAATCTACGAGTGAATTGGGTGAAGGGGCCGCTGGGAGAGGTCCGGGAGACACGAAAGATTAGAAGGTGGATCAGCCAGAATTTCTCTAAATTCCGCCAGAGGTGGAGTGCAAACACAACAAATTACACCTTACAGTTCTGAAAAATAACCAAGATGACAAACAAGGGCATTTTATTCCATTGCTGAATTTAAGTGTGCTGATTGTGTGTTAAAAGAACAAAGAGTCATGCAGGAAAAATGGCACTGGTGATACTAAACATGCACAGTCAAAGTGAATCACAAAAAAAAAAAATCTCGAACTTGAAGAAACCAGTAGCTTGAACCATGCGCAGCATATTATTCGAAAAAAAAGCTTATTCAACAGATAATTAGAGTGGACACAGTCAGGAACTGGTCATGGACAAAGTGTTGCAAGAAAAGAAAGACGAGAGGTTGTGCAACGTCGGATGAGCAGTTGCTGGATGTGAAATTCCTACTGAGACAGGTGGCTGCTAGGACAAGCCGTCACACAACTGACAGCTGGGCTGGGATATAAATAAACGGCAACTCAAGAAGAACTTCGGGCACGGCAGTTGGCAGCCAAAACAAGCTGCTATGCAACTCATAGAGAGTCGACGGAGCAGTTCTCCAAGGGGACAAGCTGTTACACAACATAACAGCTGAATGAGTGAGCAATGACTCAAGGGGAAATTTCACAAATGGCAGCATGAGCTGTTACAGAACCACGCTACAGGCGATTGACGAAAGGGGTGCGTACTCTGCCCCCAAAATGTCAGGTTGAGTAAACAGTTGGAGCGAGACAGCTCAAACAGCGGGTCGAGACTGTTGCACATTTGGTTGAGACAAGCCGTTGCACAAACAAAATTCACACTGAGCAGTTCGCATCTGGGATAATCAGGGAGGGTACCAAAATACAGTTACACTAGCCGGTAAAATTAACTGTTTCCCCGTGAATTTATTCACGGGTAACTCTAGTACAGTATAATATACTTGGTACGATCTCTTGGTATCCTTAGCGAAAACCAAGCTGATCAATACAATGCAAACGATCTGAATCACTTAAATAATGGCTACGTATACTGGGTGTAGCGCTGTTCACTCTTCTACACTCATCCCCATTAACTCTACAGGAATTGCCCAGCTCCACTCCAGCGAATCAATTAACGGACGGGACCGAAGAATTTCTAAAAGGAGGAATTATCAGGAACCCGGCGCTGATCATTTTGACAGGTTTCCACATGGGGCGTCATACCGCCGAGCACGCCGATCCTCCACACTGATGACGGCTAACTACCGCCGCCATGCAGAAGGCCTGAATGCTTGTTCAAAAACAAACTTCAAAGATTCTCCTTTACGACTGTCATGATCAACCCCCGCTCCACTTGTCTTGCGCTTGCACTGACTCTTTTCACGGTGTGACTGGCCAGAGCCTCTCTGCCTCTGATGTCGATACGGTTACCTCCCGCTTGCAGGAGAGCGCATTGCTAAGGTGCTACTTGGTCTGCTTTGACCTTGAATGTTTCTGACTAGAGCAGCTGGGAACTAGGAACTCGCGCGCAAGGTACACAGAGTTTAAACTGGTTTCCCAAAATGTCTCATCCCCCCCGACAGCCTTATTAGAGCTTAATGCGCCGGATTTCTCTGTTTTTACTACAAACTCCCCCCAGCGACCACAGTGCCTTCCAACACTACCTCGGCAATTGCGCCCGTGTTCTCCATTGCTAAGAATGCTGTCTCTGGACGCGCCGCGGCAAACAAGAATGCCGCTGGCCCCCAACCCCTCATGGGCGGCGACGGGTCCGCAGCAGACCCGGCATCAATTGGGGTAGCTGTTCTGATAGCCAACTGGACGGGCCAGGGCGCAGGTAGATACGATCACTGTCAAACGTGCTATAAGTGGCTCATTTGTACAGCCGATGGACAGGATTACGCCGGCGCTGCAGGATCAGATAAATTTTCTATACAGCTCCGTACCCCGCACCATGGACGGCGCGATTTCCCACCGTACTAATGAGATTCAACTATGGCTAGTTCTTACATTTGAACGTCCTACTTCGTTCTTACCGCGTTTTACAGGAGCGATTTTGTTTAATGGTACCACCATTCTTAGCCATGTACGGCGTTGTGACATCGAATTCTACCCACATCGCCGAGGCATACAAGCAAATCAAGCTGTACAGGAGCTATCTTCTGGACACCAACTCCAAAAACCCCTTTGGAAACATATTGTTATGGGAAGTGGAAACAACGTACCCAATGATGATGGCCACTGGAGCACAGGCGTGTCTCCTCTTCGTCGCTCGCTAATATTTTGCTCACTTCCAGTTGTTACAGGCAATGGATGGGCGGCCGCTGGAATGCTTCGCGTTCT
>JARJCX010000497.1:0-63179 GCA_029282285.1 Mycena rebaudengoi | reverse complement strand
AAATATACCTTTGGATATCTGATTTCTATGCGTACGCGTACTTGGCCCAAGTGTCAACAAAGTCCGCACGTTTCGCCAGTTTCATAGCGCGCATCTAACGCGCATCTCTGATATGTATTGATGCTTGCCAGCTCGCCGGGTATGTGTCCGAATGTCGTCGTGTTGCCTCCTGGTCCTTGCCACGAGGCGATCCGAGTTGAGTCGAGGTGGCCAACTCGTATCAACTCGATGTTACCCAGTTGACTCAAAGTTGCTGAGTTACAACTTTGAGTTGCATCACGTGTGATCTATTTTTCACGGATGTCGATTCCCCTTCCCCACACAAAATACGAAATTCAGTGGGATTGCTTCCTTTATACATGTTGATGATACAGTTTTTCTTGTGTTGCTGGAGTGAATGGACTAACTTCTTCAATATTTCTTGTCTTTCTAGTGGAGGCGTGACGAGGCCAAGAATTCCCAGGACTGACAGCCACTCAGGAAAGTTGATGCACAATTGCTTTTCATTCTTTTGAGAAGAAAATGGAATAAACTGAATTTTGACCTCTGCGACTGTGGCGAGATGAGTGTTTTATTGAGAGCTCAAAGAACCGTTAAAGGCTGGGAGTAGTGCAGTATTAAGTTTTCCGTTAATTGTGGCGGTGTTCCATCAACTCGAGTTGCAACTCGCATCGGCTCTGTAGACCGAGTTACCCGAGTTACCACTCGAGTTCAATCCAACTCAGCGGCAACACTATGCCTCCAAGTTAACTCCATTGATTTGTATCACAGTTTGAACAATTATTTTAAACGGAGAGCCCATTAAAATTAAAGGAAAGTACGAGCCTATTACTTAAAGCGGGGGTAAACCCGAGGGGTGAAAGTCTTAAGAGACCATCGTGATTTCAGCTGGAAATAGGGCTAAGAGAAACAAGGAATGGCTAATACACCTTCGTCTAGGTTGAACGTTCGTTCCAACCAAGAATGGCAAACACTTAAATTCCTTTTTGTTCAGCAGAAGCAAGTGATCTGGATCAACTCGGCGCGTGGTGGTAGCGGTAGGTTTATACACAGCATGGCCCAGTCTCTGAACACCGTGTTCCCAAGGGTATCCTAGTGTGCGCGCGTAGAAATGGACTCGGCGATATCGGCGTCCCATACTAGGTGACAACTCGTAGTAAAGAGCGGAACTGGGCCGCTTCAGCGAGGATCCTGCGGCGTATTCCAAGTGTATGCTGCAGGCCTGAAGATTCAGAAGGAGGCCTAAGAGACAGCCTGAAGAAAGCCGAGGCGAACGTCGCTTCAGAGAGCGCCCAGGTCCGTGATACTTTTGCGGCGCTTATCACATCAAAATGATCGTAATGGCACAGCCTCCGGGACGGTTGACAGCGCTTGAGTCATCATAAGTAGTAATTTTTATGTCTTCTCAGGACCACCACGACAACTTGGGAACTTTTTTCTCTTGGAAAACTCTCGTGTGTCGTCCATCTTTATCTAGATCTACAATTGGTACGTCGCTGAAGGATACACGAGCGCCGTCTCACGGGTGACAGTATGATTATGTCTCTATGTTCTCTTCGAAGTTCGAACATCGGCGACTCCACACAGTCGCCTGAAAATCGTCTGGGTTCAGACCACAGCCCCTCACTCATGAAGCTCGTCCTTTGTCCTTCGGCTCGTTACAGCTTAAAGGCTTACGAATCAAGATCTACGACTTCTTGTGTGTCGCGGCGGTTAATCCTTGAGAGGTTGAGACAAATTGCTCTAGTTTCTGAGCCTTGACCTATAGATACGGTCGGCGACGAATTCCATCTCTTGGATGCGAGTGGCAAGGTCCTCCACGTCGCGCCGACCGCCGGCGCCCTCAAAAGTCCATCCCACAGCGCACTCCCCTGATCCCCGAAGGCTGGATCACCTCGGCGCAGTGGGGCGGATCCCCGGCACAGGTCATCTCATCCTCCCATGCCACCTGGACTGTCCCGTCCAAACCAGAAACCCGTGACCACTTCCAAACGTTGTATTATTTCAACGCCATCGGATGAGACGGCCTGATCTTCCAGCCAATTCTTCGATTCACCTATCAAGGTTGGACCATTGCGCGTGGATGGTCGATCCAACCGGCACTGTTGTCACCGCGTAACCTACGCGACTGCGGCGAGCGTGCTACTCGCCACCGACCCGATTGATTGTTTGAATATTGAAGTCGGCAGTATTTCGTTCCAGAAGGACGTCTCCGCCGCGAATGTAACTCCGGGTTATGAATGTTTTCTCTATCAATGCGTTGTCCGCGATCTTTCAGGTTATAATTTGGATAAACTGATGCGACGGAACAGGAATGTAACTGCGGAAGACCGCGCTTCAAGATCGACGACTCTTACCTGCGCTCTTTGTTTTCGACGATGTCGCGATGTCTTGAGCTGTAATAAAAGGACTTACACTCCTCCCACTGATATCTTTATTTCTGTCACTTCCTCGGTCAGGACTGGAGTCCATATGACGTTGCCAACGGCCTGTTCATTAACTTTTAATTCACGCGACACTTATTTACTTATTGGTTTTCGAGCGCAAAATGCAATTCTTAGCCTGTGCACGACGCAAATCATAAAAGGAACCGTATATCATCTCCATACAGCGGCCGCACTGGCCAAATTCTCTACAATGGTTACTGAACCCAACTCCGCAGCCGCGAAATATATGCCGCAAGTCAAATGATACATCTTGCTTCGTCCTCCTGCTATGATGCCCAACTGACGTTGATGTGCAGATATATACGCACAAGGGCGGCATGTTCTGCTTTTGGAGCGCTTTGTTCTTTGACGGAGCCGATGGCTGCACATGGACGATTCAGATACATACGGAGATTCGAGTAATTGACAAGACATGAGAGAAAGGAAGGGTGGAGCTGGTTCAACTGTTCTCGTTTCGTTGTTGTAAGGCGAAAAAGAACAACTCAATCATGTAAATGTATCATAAAAATACAAGGCCGAATACATATCTGACACATGTCATCCGGCACCTAAAAAATGCACCTAGTTAGCCTCTGTATATGTCTCAAACGGCCAATTGCTGGGTGACGCGGGCGTTGCCGGTGGCTGTGAAATCGTGTTGAATTTCTGGTTCGAACCGTTTAAGTCCGCTTGCGGGTCCCGATTGGGGCCTGCGACTTGTTACTTCGACATAAACCTCCACTATATTTCTATTGGATCAGCCAAACTGAATTAAAATCATTTAAATTTAGAGCTGGGGTTAATATTCGACCGTGGGGGGGGATATAACGACGCAAGCAAAGTTGCATCTTCAACTACCCGTAATATGCAGCTAGAGTTCACCTCCGCGTATGAATCCTCGCTTCAATTCTTCGTTGACTGCTTCCTTGCTTCACTAGGACCTGCCCAGACTCGGAGGAGAATGAGGACAGTGTAAGATCGATACAGAGTGAAATACTTTATACATACACTGAATTCGAAGCAACGCCAGCAGAGCTGCGAGCCAAGCCGTGGTGGTTCGTCATCCTCGAGCCGTGCATTCGGAGAAGTTCAGAGGCAATGGTGTGAAGCCGCGCCGCTCTTCGGGGCTTCACTCTGTGCTAATAGATCGCTGCCAGTAAGAATCGGCCGCTAAGTTTAGCACTGCAGGTTACAGGACGGCTTGAAGACGGCTGAGGAGAAATCGACGATAGTTCGAGCCCAGATTAAGTTGCGCATCTGACCAATGGCTAGAATTTGCGACGCGGATATGATATTGTGATATCGGGATTTTCATCCTTGGTACTTTATTAGGAACCAGGTGCCTTTGTCCGTTGACCGCGCTATAAAATCACGGCTAGTCATGATACCATCTCTGTATCACGCAACTTGCCGTTAGACCGTCCGTTCAGTTTTCAACGTAACTTATAAGGACTTCCAGACTCCAGTGTAATTAATTTTGCTGCGGGTAATTTGCAAAGGGTATAACAGAGTCTACTGTTCCGAAAAACAGCCTGACACAGCACATATACTATTTGGCCGGCGGAGGAACCAAGGGTGCCCAGAGGCTTTATCTAAGCGACTCATTCGAACTCGGGTGTTCCCGGTGGTTGTGATCTTGTCAATCTGAACGTGGTCGGACAAAAATCAGTTTCGGACCGTACTTCCGGGCGAGCTGGTTTTTCAAACATCGAGCTTGCGTTGAGTCCACTTGCGCTGCTTCAAGTTGGCCCATCGCCCCGATTCGTGGGCAACCTTGCCTTTGCACCGGCCGCATTTTCCAGCTCACCCATGCGCGGCATATCACATCCCATGGGCCATGACCAAAGGAATGATCCGGCAAACTTGGCAACGGCAAGAGTGCTCTCACACACAACTCACACATATATATACTATGGGCCGCCAACGCTACCCTGGGCTCCCATCTCTTAGATGCTTCGATCTTCTGCCCTTCTTCTCGCTGCGAATTCTTTGGCCGTCGTTGTGCCATTCAACACCATGGCGGAGTCACTTCCTCCGCAGACGGAATCAATGGCGAAACGTACGACTACGTGGTCGTTGGGCGGCGGCCTTGCGGGGCTCACAGTGGCGGCGCGCCTGTCGGAAGATCCCGCCATAAGCGTCCTGGTGGTCGAGGCAGGGGCGGACGACCGCGACAACCCGCAGGTGTTTGATATATATCAATTCGGCGCCGCGCTTGGAGGGCCGCTCGACTGGCAGTATCCGGCGGACAGCGGACGTATCATCAACTCGTGCGTTCGAGCTAGTTAACGTTGTGGAATTAGTCAGACTGATGCCATGCGCAGAGGCAAGACGCTCGGCGGGAGTAGCTCCATTATGGTGGTACTTGGATGCGTGGAGCTGTCGAGCAGTACGACACGTGGACCACGCTTTGGAGCCTTCCGAGGCGCATGTGGGATGGAATTGGGACAGCATGCTTCACTACATGAAAAAAGTGTGTTTATTTTGGAACTGTTCGAAGCTCTGCTCACGTCGATACAAGTCCGAGAACTTCATGCCGCCGACTGGGGAGCAGATTTCCAAAGGCGCGCAGTCGATCCCAGCCGTCCACGGGTCATCGGGACCCGTCCATTCGGCGTTCAGTCACGGAATGTATGGGGGCCCACAGCAGCCCGCGTTCGTGGCGTCGGCAACCAACGCGTCGGGCATTGTACATTGCAAGGATCTCAGTGCTGGAAATCCGAACTGCGCCAACGATGTCGCCTGTGGTCTGTCGCGTCCGTTATCCAAGAGTGGACGGAACTGATCGTTTCCTGCAGTCTCTCAACTACAACAAGAACGACCGCCGCTCGTCCTCCGCTGAATCGTATCTTACGCCGGTTGAAAGAACCCGAAAGAATTGGGTGACACTGACCCAGCATCTGGTACAGACTTCGTCACGTCGCAAAATTCGTAGGTGTGTTTATTGAGTTCAGGTTACTAAATACTGTGGATGAACGCGACCCTTCCGCTTGTGGCCTCCGGCATCGAGTTCGCGACATACACTAACATCACGAACGGAACGACGCGCTTCACGGCGTATGCAAGGAAGGAGGTCATGCTCTCTGCTGGGTCTCTTCGAGTAGGTCACTTTCATATTCACATACTCTGATCATGCTACTTTGACCTCGTCTAGACACCCGGGGTCTTGCAGCTCTCTGGAGTCGGCGACGCCGCCCTCCTTGGTCCCCTGAACATCACCACTCTCATCGACCTGAAGACTGTCGGAAAGAACTTGCAAGAGCAGGTCAGTACTTATTATCACCTCACTTCCCATCTTAAACCAAACGTAGATGAACACTCCCATCGCTGCCGGCGGGACGAACTTCTCGTTTAATGGTACCGGCCCAAACGACGCCATTGCTTTCCCGAATATCTTCCAGCTTTTCGGCGATAGCGCTAACGCGAAAGTCGCGGAAATCAGGGCGTCCCTTAGAGTATGGGCCGCGAGCCAGGCGGACCACGCCCTCTCAGCAGCTGCACTCGAAACCATCCTGCGCCTACAAGCAGACCTGATCACCAAGCATAAAGGTGTGTTGAATTGTCGTCTCGCATCTGCTCTGCAGTTAGAATTCACGAGGATCCAGTGCCGATCATGGAATACTTCTACGTCAGCCTGATTCAAGGGTTCGCAGCCCCCCCTCTCTTGGTATGGCTGAGTAGCTGACGCAATCCCGCAGTGATATCAAAGTTGCCGCAAATACGTGGCAGTTGCTGCCCTTCAGTCGGGAACCGTCCATATCGTAAGTGGATATGCCCTAGCAGTGAATCGGAATGTACTGATGACAGTGAACATCATGTTTCAGTCGACAGACCCGTTCCAGTATCCTAACGTGCACGTCAACTATTTCAACGTATCATACGATATGGACGTACAAATCGCGGGCTTGAAACTCATGCGGAAGATTTTGAAAACCCCGCCGCTTAGGTGAGTTTGCGCCCTCTTTCTGTGTTTTCAACCTGTTGCCGAATGATCGCTTCCTGTTTCCAGTGACCTATCGACGGGAGAGCTCATCCCAGGGCCCACTATACCTGACGACGAACAAGGTGGCTCGGATGCACTGTGGAAAGAGTTCATACTTGCAAATTTTGGAACTGTCGCGCACACCAGGTGGCTCGGCAGCCATGATGCGGCGCGAGCTCGGAGGTGCGTTCGGTGATCCATTGACCATCATTTTTTAAGAGCGTCTATTCTGCCAGGTGTCGTGGACGCGCACTGAAGGTGTACGATACGCGCAACGTCCGTGTTGTGGACGCGTCGATCATCCCACTGCCGCTCAGTGCGCATCCAAGCGCCTCAATCTATGGTGTTGCGGAAAAGCGGCAGATTTGATTAAGGCTGCGCAGTGTGCGTGAATGGAAGAATGGGGATTATAATGTCGCTTAATAGCGTACATCCGCTAATGGTCAGAAAATTATCAAGGTTCCTGCGTGTACTTCAATATTGATGCAGCTTTTCACATACACTGCATTCAGAGGCCACCTACATTGAATTTCGTCGAGGCGCCTAGACTGTCTAGGTGGCTAGGCAGCTGTAGACACCAGCTGTAGACGCCAGCTCAGCCACCTCTCTCAAACGGTCTCGGCCAGACGCCGGGTCTAGACGGCCTAAATTTGACATGTCTAGGTAAATAGACGATTTTCAGGTCCCTATTCTATTAGCCTTTGAAATGACGTCACTCACTCTACAATGGTTCTTTGATCAGGGGAGCCATGTCATCGCTGGAAATAGGGCTGGAGGTCTGCATTCTTCTCGTACATACTCAATATGGGGATCTGCATGTCTTCCACTACGCAGCATTCAGCCTGCCACCGCCAGAACATATTTTCATCATTGTACCGCGCGCATCTGTGCCTCGCTGTCGCCGTCTAACCATGGCTGGGCCCATCTCAAAGGTACCGCTAAGCTTTCAAAGTCCTTGTAGAACCCGCCCTTACCCTTAGTTGTCTGCGCTCCAGCGGTACGGTCACAGGCGGTATATTCACGCCTCCGAGAGCCATACCCGTCGAGATATGGGCGATTTTATGTTTACCTCACTTGTTCTGACAGTGTTTCAATAATAGCATAAGTGGCCGTGGGGTTCGGGTTCTCGGTGAAATGTGTGCTACTTGGAGGGCTTTGGGCCCTCTTCACCCTTAGCAGCAAACCTGCTGCCGCTGGGAGCGGCGGGAAAGGATATATAAGGGCTCTTTACCTCTTCTTTCCTTACACCACGAACTTTTCTCCCTTTGACTATCCTCCTCGTTGACTATGGATAGAGCCATATCCTCCACTGTCGTGGCCTTCGTCTTATTGGTACGCCCCACGCTATATCGTGGTTGACTCTCGCTTACTAACTCCCTCAGGCCACCGTCAGTGGCGTGTTCGCTGCTGGCCCAGCACCAGTTCTGCTAGGAACCGCTGAAAACTTTGCCATTCTAGCGAAAACCGGTGTATCTACAGTCCCGGATTCGCCGTCAGTGAGTATTCGTTCGATTTTTCGTTATTAATTTTTAATTCCATATTGCGCGCCAGGTGGCAACGTCGGGATTAGTCCCGCCACAGTCACCTCCTTGACTGGATTCAGCCTCGTCCAAGACATCAGCCAGCAATTTGGACATCGACGCAAGTAGACGGCGATTTGATGGGTGCCACAGATGCCCTGCCCACCCCGGGGCTTTTGACCATCGCTGTTCTGGATATGGAGACTGCGTTCACTGACGCAATGAGTCAGTTACTTCCATTGACTCGCTCATCTTTGTATATTTAGACTCCATTGCCGTTTCCAGACAGGCCGCAGCCGAATTTTGTGGGATTGAAGGGCGGGTGTGAGGTTGAATTTCATATGTTGTTTCCTCGTGGCCTGTGAAAGTAATTTTTTTTCTTCCCAGGTCTCATTGGAGGCTCGATTCTTGTCCCTGGCCTTTACAAGTGGACGACCGGAGTGACCATATCTACAGGCATCACAATTTCTGGAGGTCCCGAAGACAGTATGTCCATCTAGCGACATTGATCACGGTTTAGCTTATCTCCCTCATTTTAGCCTGGATTTTTCAAATATCAGGGACCCTGGTGCAGTCCGCAGACGTTCGCATCACTTTAATTGGTGGTGCTCAGTCTCGTACATAGTTTGGGTAGTTGCTGGCACAGTTTCCATTGGAACCAACGCTGTGTTTGAAGGTAACATTCTTGCAAAGACTAACGTAGTGATTGGCACAAATGCAATCGACCACGGCTCATCTACGCGCAGACCGCCGTGACTCTGCAGAAGGCACGGTTTTGTGCTCCGGAGGGGGCGTGGCCCCGCCCCCGACGTCATCTCCCGCGAGCTCGCTCCCTCCGACCTCGGCCCCTGTGAGCACGACGCCTCCTCCCACCATGAGTCCTTCGCCTACGAGCAGCACGCCAACAACGACGTACTCAGCAAAATGCACTCCAACCTGCGGCCCCATGCTATAGTACTGCGTTCGAAAACCTCGAAGCATCCATCCACGGGGACGACTATCTCACCTATATTCTTACTGATACCGTTGATGGTTCGTACCTTGAATAATCAGACTATTTCTCCCCGTGGGCTCACTCATCAATATCAACAGAATGCATAAGCTTTTGCGCTTGCCGGACTGGCTGCGCGTTCGCAAACCGTACGTGGTCATAACTGTTCATAATAGCAATGGATCAATTGATTTATTTAATGTTAGCCTACCACGACAATAACGCCAAGGTCTCGTCGCATATTTTTGCACATGCTGGTTAATTGACAACCCAGTAGAACACCACGATGCTGACCTGTGCAATCTACGCCGGATGCCACACTGCTGCCGATGCCACCACACCGGAGGGCAGACGGAACCAGACGGAGCGTCTCAACAGTCACTGACAGCAGCGGGTACTGTCTTCAGGCCTGTGGATATGGCTACTAGTACTTCTCGGGTGATGCTCTTGGCTGGACTCTTGTATGATGTGATGCGATGTCCGAATATATCTTTCTTTGGGGTTTATTTCTATTTTCGTGTTTTCTGTGAAAGTGGAAGAACCTAGATTGAGTATTCTCTGCCAGCATTTTCGCAATGGTGTTGTCGTCTTGCTGGACGGCTTCAAAGTATGCTGGGGCGTCCCCACGCGGGTCGGGTGTTGTCTCGCCCACCAGCAAAGGTGAGTCGGTCGGGAGGTGGGGCATGGGCGAGTACGCACGCGGCGGCAGGTTAAGGTTAATATTATTACCATGGGTGTCGTCCGCCGTGCGGTCGTCGTCGTCATCGTCGTCGTCGGCCGACGCTTCTGGCATCGCCACGTCTTCGCCGTCCGGGCCGCGAGAACGACGAGCTCCTGGTCCCCAGGCTCTTTCATGTACGCAGGGAGCGAGACTGGTCAGAGTTGTTGCCTGTGTCGGCTGCGCGGGGGGAAGACAGGGCCCGCATGTACGGTCAGCGGAGTCAGAATGGCGCACAGCAGCAGCAGCATGCAGGGAGAGCAAGCGGAAGTCGTTTTTAGGCGGCTTCGGGCGTGGTGGCCGCGTTCAAGGCAGTGCCCTCGCTAATTAGCGCTGCCTGGTCACGCATTCTGACTGTTCCGGGCCTTATCCTCTTTCCTCGGAGCCTCCACACACGCCACGGAAGTGGACGCGTAATATTCGCTAGATAATGCGGCTGCGAACGACACCATCCCCGGATGATATTCCTCTTCTTGTTTCGGAGCACCACCACCCACATTTGTTCCGTCCGCGTTCATGATATCCGCTCTTTGCGCGTTGTTGGACATCTGGGCCTGGGTCAACACTTGGGAACATCACTTCTCTACAGCTTTTGTGGTTCTCAGAACATTCTCCGGCCCGTTAGCAAAATTCACAGAGCTAGGCAAGAGCTGGCAAAATTCACCGGGCCATTTCGCCGCCCTCATCAATATTTAATTTGGATCCACGCCGGTTTCATCCATCTTATCTCCAATCTGTTGTACTTTGTGTTTTACCCAAATCCATCTTTATTCGGGGCACACCATCCTCTTCTCTTCCGAGTTATATGATATCACCACCGCTCTTCCTGCGCACCAACAACTTGTGGACATCTGGATCTGTCTGGATGGGGCCTGGACTGATAGACCGCTCGCATCAACCGAGTTCCGCATATCCTGCCTTGTTCAGAATCTCTCGCACTGCGGCTCAATCTCGGCTCGCACACAAGACACGCCTATTGTGCTTTTATCGCAGAACATTGATGACTAGTCCCCCGCCGGACTCTGAATAAAAATGTCTTCCACACCGTAGATCTCGATGTGCACGCCCTTCCCTTTAATTATTTTGCGTCATCCTGCCTTCTTCCGCAAGCACCACCGGCTCCGCTAACGCCCCCGCGCCCCCGGACTCTCAGGCCGATCATCCGTGCCTCGAACACCCTCAGGTGGGTTCACGAGAAACTCGGAAAGGAGCGAGAGAACCGACTTGGGAGACCACCGGAGAACGCGTCGAACCCTCCCAAACTGCGGCTTTTCCGTCAGCGAGATGACGGCCGGATTAGAGAGCAGGCGCCAGCAAGGTCAAATTTCAGTCTAGTCAAGACCCATCAATAACGCCCCGCGTCAGCCGTCTTCGGGCCGGTGTCGGGATCGACCAGGTGTACCGTATCGCCTTGGGGCGAGTGGTGGTGTCTTGCTCTCCTGGTTCTGGTATACATACCTCCTGGCCCTAGTATACATACGCTCCCGGCTTCCCTTCTGCTTTGCTCTCCTTATCTTTTGTTTCTCTCGCGCGCGTCCTTTACATTATAGCATGCTATTTATGTCTACACCGTCTACGACTGCGTCTAGCTCGACCGTTTCTGCGGCCAAGACCCGCCTTCATTCTCGCTTTCAAGATCCCAAATCCAAATCCCAACCGGGCGACGAGGAGGTCGGCCACTGTAGGTGGCGCTGTCCCATCGCTGCACGATAGGCGGTAGTGCCGTATTTTCCTTACCGCGCATTTATAGTACGACTGGCGCTGTGCGCGAGGAGGAGCTGGACCACTTTTGCCTTCCCCTTCGCCGATGCTGCGTTGAGAGCGGTTCCATAGTGTCCTCGCTGTGCACCCACATCGGCGCCGTGGTCGAGGAGGAGCTGGACCACTTCTGCATCCCCCTTTGCTGATGCTGCCTGCAGAGCGGTCTCATAGTGCCGTCCCAGCAAGTTCACGTCGGCGCCGTTGTTGAGGAGGAGTTGCATCACGGTGATGTCCCCCTGGGCCGATGCTGCGTGCAGAGCTGTTCCATAGTGTCCACCCTGCAAGTTCACGTCGGCGCCGTTGTCGAGGAGGAGCTGCACCACCTCTGCCTTCCCCTTCGCCGATGCTGCCCGCAGAGCGGTTCCGTACTTTCCTCCCTCCAAATTCACATCCGCCCCATGTTCTATGAGAAACTGGACCACAGCGATGTCCCCGATCGCCGATGAAGCGTGAAGACTGCTCCGAGTGTTGGTGCCCTTCTTGATAAGAAGTTGCGCAACTGTGTTGTGCCCCTTCTTCAATGCTACTTGCAGAGTTCTATCGTCGTGCACAGCGCCGTTCTCGATGAGAAGCACGGCAACCCCCTCGTGGCCTCTCTCCAGCGCTGCATTCAACGCGGAACTGTACGGTCTTCCCCGTACGTTCACGTCGATCCCGTTCGCGATGAGCTCCTGGACCACCGACACATGACCCATGGCTGCCGCTGTATGCAATGCATTCCCGTATGATCCTCCTGCCGCATTCACATTGGCGCCATGTTTGATCAACAGCCGAACGACTCCGGGGCAGTTCCAATATGAAGCAGTGTGTCAAGTAATGCACTGTCTTTTTCTTCTTTACTGATGGACTGGTCAAACTCAAGGAGATGCTTCATGATTCCCTGTAAACCGAAGATTGCCGCTACCCGCAGGTTCGAAGACACCGATGGCCAATTCAAGTAATGCCACTGCGGCGGCCCTCGACCACCAGAAAGGGGGGACCGCCAGCGGTGAGCGTCACTTAGAAAGTCGATGATCCTCTCCTGAAGGTGCACTTCGGGCTCTCCAGCGGCATGCAGAAGGCAGTAGTGACTAGCGTATGAAAGAAGTTTGTATTTGCGATATAAACTGGGCTGATCTCGGGATTTGTGCCCGCGAAAGTCTTGGAATGAAATATATGTGAGACACTGCGAGGTGATCTCCGTTTGTGCGTGCGGAAATCGGCTGGGCTGGACTCTCTCGATGTAATCCTGGGTGGTGTGGTGGACCAGTCGAACAACTTGATCAACAATAAGCAACCCAGCACAGGCGGAAACAATAAATTCAATGTCGAGCATGTCATCCGCATCCAGCGTTGTCGCACCTAGTTTGATGGCAAGACCTCGCAGAGCTCATGGACAGATAGAGGCCGTTTAGCATTTGCAACCCAAATGAGGGCTTGTCGCGCAATCTCTCTGTCATCTTTGTTCTGTACCTCAATGCGGTCCATGGCTTCATTGTATGTATGCTCTAAATCTTCGGGTAGATTTTTAAGAGCATCTCAAACTGCATTGACGGTAGTTTTTATGGCCAAAGAATCCAGGTGAAGTTTCGCGAGCAGAAACCTGACAAAAGAATATAATTTAGGACTTTTGTTTGAATTACAACAAAAATACTTGCATCCCGTCAACGTTGCTGATGATCTTTGACTCAATTTCTGCCCGCAGTTCTGGTCGGGCCCGAATATGCTTCGACAAGCGAGCGGAGGTTTGTATGTGCACATCAATGTAGCGGCGAATATCCTCCTCCCTGGCACGAATCTCGACAACCGGCACGGTGGGGAAGAAGGCCTCTGGAGCAATGTTTGACCGCGAGGTGAGCAATAAAGAAACAGCCCCTATCGCGGCGAGAGTGTCCAATAGAATACGGCGATGGTCCTCAGGGTATTCATCCAAGACATCGATGACGATGAAAACCCTCGACCACTCCGCAACCGTGGAGCGAACTATATCGCAGACCTCGGCCAGTGATGGCCTAGTGCGTTTTTTCTGATGCTTCTGATACAGCTTCTGAACGGCAGCTGAGATGGGTCTTTCTGACACGAGTTGCCACCAAAGACCTGCCAAAATATTCGACGGAGATTGCACTTCGCTCTCCTTATGATTTAGGTACGCAGCAGCGACAGCGACACCGTCACTCTGCAAGTGGTTTCGAAGATGATCGACAACGATCGACCTATGAGTTATGCTTGAACCGATAAACCCTCTTTGAGGGAAGAATACGCACGCTAAAACAGTTTTCCCAGCCCCGGCTGCCATCAGATATTAAAGTCAGCGGAGACATGTAGTTTATGACGAGGATACGTACGAATCCCAGAGCACCAGACAATTCCCCAGGGGATAACAACCAGGTTCTAAACCGAGGGTCCTCCAGCAGCCATTTGCCGGTTCCCTCTTGTCGAGTTCCGAATATATCTGTGTGCCGTGCGAAGAAATTGAGGGGTGACAGCCAGTCGATGATTTTTTCACGTTCGGCTACTGCTGGGGTGTTGGCGTTGACTCATACAGATAAGGCTCACTTACAATCCATGGCTTCCCGTTGATCTTGTGCGACATTTCTAACTTCTGTTAGTATTCCTAATTCCGAAGTAAGTAAAAACAGTGGTATCTCGCCATCAAACGCACGATAGTTATCCTGACGTTGCGTGTTGCTACTACTGCTAAGTGTTTTGGATATTTCTAGACGTACAGATCAGCGGCCATTCGAGTGACGGGCTTTGAACTAACGGTCGTGGCTCTTTTGTTGTGTATCCCTATTCTCATGGAATAAACATACTGGTCGAATGCTGTAGGAGGGGACGGACGCACCGGATATCCAACAGTGACAACCCTGCCGCTAATCAGATGTCAGTCCGATTCAAGCCGTCTTGCGGAAACATACAAGCATGGAAATCTTGTTCATTTTGTGCAAGACTTTTGACTTCCGTCAGGAGTCCTAATTGTAATGTCACTATTTTGCAGCATATTCCTACGACTGAACTCACGATACTGGTCCTGACGTATTTCTAGGTGAGTACCCAATACCCATCAGTATAGACGGATGCTTAAAGTCAACAAACTCACGGCTATGGTTCTTCTCCTGCTGCTGCCCAGCATCCCTGATGTAACTAAGTATCCCATCGGTAGTTTAATAAAGCCACCCACCAAGTATCCAGGAGCAACCAAGCATTAAGCACAGTTTTAAAGCGCTCTATCTTGGCCAAATCCGCGTCGACCTCTGTCTTATTCCAAAAGGTCCACATCAAGGCTGTGGAGCCGACCTTATTTGAAGATCCTAGCTTTCTAACAATATGCTCCATTGTTCCATTGAGCTGTTCCAACGGTTTCTCGAGCTTCTGGATAAAAGTGTTCACCGATTGATTTTTTGGCTGTTGCAAGCGGTGTTGAAGATCCTCCAGCAGTGGTGTAATGTTCTGGACCTCGAGCAGGAGATCCCGCTGGTCCTTCGTTGCATTAACCGCATCTCGGCCGAGAACGATAGCTGACTTGGCAGCGGCGACAAGCTGCAAAATACTGGCAACGAAACCTACTGCACTGACAGGATCCATGAAGTCGAAGGCAAAGGGCAAAAGCTGTACGAGCACAGCATGCGCGTTACAAGAGCGACAATCAGTGGTCCAGTCGAAAATAGACTCCTCGCATTATCGCCGCAGCAACTCGCAGCAAATGGCGAAGGAGAGTCAGGTACAGAGGGCATGTCGGGGTGCAGGCAGCACGTAAGAGGCTGAAACAGGTTGCACATGAATATTAATGCGATTGTCCGCAATTTTAAAACATAGTCAGCCGGATATTCAAAATCGAACAAACGAGTATGCCAAATGTCCGGATAGATGCGTTGGTAACGCATGAACACCGCTACGCCAGCTGGTTCTTGTTAAGTCGTAGGAGTCGGGCGTATACGAATTCCGTCACGGTGAGGGTTAACTCTCACCGTGACGGATGAGGGGGCGATAACTTGAACGGTGGCGGCTGGCATTTGCGCGGAGCAGTAATTGTGGCAGGCGAGTTAAGGAGCACTCATCCGGCAGATCACCAGTTACAAGCGTGCCTCATGGTGGCTAGCCGACCCCCATCTCAAAAAACGCGATGGAGATGGACGATGTACGTTCCCACGGTCCTCGCTTGCTTCCACCCACCACACCACTAGCGCCGATTGATCTTTCAGGGCTCTCTTTCAAAATGTCGAAGCTCTGGTCAAGTTAGAATAGGTATGTGTTGTTTTTCCACCCACTTCATTATTTACTGACTACTTTGTGACTACTTTATTCAGACATTGTTACTCTGCCTTCACGCAACACCCGCAGTCTATCCCAAAGCCATCGTGGATTTACGCCAGGTATGCAATCTTTTTTATTTGTCCCGCCGTCCATTTGTGACCTGTTTTCCTTCACTGCGCCGTTTTGTATCCCAGCTCACGAGTTACGCTTCTGACGGTGGACACAAGGTACAACACTTTATTATTCATTTCTTCACCGTTCTCTCTTTTCTTACTGACCTTGCGTTACTTCAGATCCCCTTGCTATGCATCCAATACAAGCCGATTCTTAAACACCGAAATGGACGGGTACGCAATATATCACTAACCTGAGTGTTCCTCACTGATGTCCGAGTCCCAGGCCGTCGCCGCGTAGCCTATATAGCTGGTATCATTCATTCATTCAGGAGCGCGTTAAAATTACTGACTGACTTCCCCTTTTGTGTTAGATATTTACTGTCTATGCCTCGTACATTTCCGGCAACATAAACACATGGTATTCATTCATTTAAGAGCCCGCTCAAACTTTAAATTACGGATTGACTTCATTTTTTTGCTTTCAGATTCAGAGACCGTTGTTATGCCTCGCCGATTAAGTACCGAAACCATGATCCTATTACATGAAAGGTATGTGTTCTTATTCCTCGTTCTAATGTTCTATGTGCTGAGCTGA
Organism: Mycena rebaudengoi; assembly: GCA_029282285.1. Classification (NCBI taxonomy): domain Eukaryota; kingdom Fungi; phylum Basidiomycota; class Agaricomycetes; order Agaricales; family Mycenaceae; genus Mycena; species Mycena rebaudengoi. Next base: position 46,837 of record JARJCX010000497.1, on the reverse strand, counting down.
GTCAACTCAGATATCAACCATGTTCAAGTCGCGTTGACTCTAGGTATGAATTGGTTCGCTTGTCTTTGTGTTCGCATACTCATTCACCTTTGGGAATGTAGTGCAGCAACGGTCCTCAACCATGCTGACTCGTCACGTATATACTCCAACCCATTCAAACGTGAGTTACTGCCTTTTTTTTCTCTTTCACCATGGACTTACAACCCGCGTTCTAACACTACTTCAAGGTACCTGACCAATTTGAAACTTACCTCGAATTTGCGTCTACTTCTGCCCGTGAAATCTCGCTGCCTTCAAACCCAGTCATGATCCTGGTAGTACGAGGTATGTATGTATCGACTTGATATACCCGCACTCTATCATATTCTAAATTTCTTTTCAGTCACGATTTTTCAATAACACATTCTTATCGTTGTTATAGGCGGATTAGTTGAGTTAGTTTGATGTTAATTGGAGGTGCAAGGCGGTTGAACGACGCATCTGATTCGCTTTTCTTACTGACACTAATAATTAATCGGGTACTATTCAACCAAGTCAAATCAGGGCTAGCCTAGCTACAAAATAAATGTACCATACATGTTCCATACGACTGGGATAGGCTCTTGCAGCGCTATTCAGTAATTTGTAAGTCAACTTCAACTTGATTTCAAGTTGAATTCTTCATAACTTGCTCACAAGTTCGTTGAACCTCGAAGCCTGTTCCTATAGTCTCAACATTATGCTCTTACAAACGCCCTCGACGACTGGGGTAAGCCATTCAACCGGTATTGAATTTTCCGTCGTCAGCCAGTCCAACTTCGACTTTATTTCAAGTTGAACCTCTTACTAACCTGTTTGAAGTTACCTTGTACCTCAAAGAAGTCAACCCGAAGCTATTAAATCTTCAAGTGCTCGTTTCTACACGCGTTTTCTGCGACTGGGATAAGGCGTCAGGCTGACATTCCACCTTCTCTGGTGAGTTCAATTTCGACTTTAGCTCAAGTTCAACCACTTACTAAATTGCTAGCAGTTACCTTGTACTTCAAAAAAGTCGATCCGAAGCTCTTATATGTTCAAGCGTTAGCTCCTACATGGGTTTTCTGGGACTGGAATAAGCCGTTGAATTCGGGTTACATTTTCTGTGGTAACTCCAACTTCGATGTTCAATTCCATCCGAACCTCTTACTGACTGGTTTTCAACTGCCTTGTACCTCAAAGAAGTCGATACAAGGCCCCCATATCCTGGACAAAAGGTCTCATGCATGTCCTATACCACGGGAATAAGCTGTTGAATTAGCATTCCATTTTCTCCGGTGAGTCCAACCTTTAATTTATTTCAATTTCAATGTCTTACTTGTACCTTTCACCTCGAACAAGTCGATCTGAAGCTCTTATATGCTAAAGCGTTGGTTCCTACTCGCGTTTTCTTCGACTGGAATAAGCCGTTGACTTCGTGTTACATTTTCCGTGGTAACTCCAACTTCGATGTTCAATTCCATCCGAACCTCTTACTAACTGGCTTTCAGTTACCTTGTATCTCAACGAAGTCGACACAATGCCCTCATATCCTCGATAAAAATGTCCCATGCATGTTCTATACGACGGGGATAATAAGCTATTGAATTAGCATTCCATTTTCTCCGGTAAGTCCAACTTTTAATTTATTTCAACTTCAGTCTCTTACTTGTACCTTTCACCTCGAACAAGTCGATCTGAAGCTCTTATATGTTCAAGCCCTCGTTCCTACATGCGTTTTATGCGACTGGAATAAGCCGTTGACTTTGTGTTACATTTTCCGTGGAAACTCTAACTTCGATCTTCAATTGCATCCCAACCTCTTGCTAACTGCCTTGAACCTCAAAGAAGTCGACACAAGGCCCTCATATCCTGGACAAAAGGTCCCATGCATGTTCTATACGACAGGAATAAGCTATTGAATTAACATTCTATTTTCTCCGGTGAGTCCAACTTCGACTTTATTCCAACTTTACCTTCTTACTAAATTGTTAGCGGCTACCTTGAACCTCGAACAAGTCGATGCGAAGCTCTTATATCTTCATATTTTCGGCATTACTCACGTCTTCTGTAACTGGGATAAGCCGTTGAATTGGCATTCTATTTTCTCCGGTGAGTCCAACTTCGACTTTATTCCAACTTTACCTTCTCATTAAATTGCTAGTAGCTATCTTGAACCTCGTCCTGAATCTCTTATATCTTCAAGATTTCGGCTTCACTCACGTTTGATGCGACTGGGGATAAGGAATTAAATTGGTACGACATTTTTTCCGGTAAATATAGTTACATTGTACCTCAACACGTCGACCAGCTCCGATATCTTCAAGCGCACAATATACATTTGCCTGGTTGGTCCAATTTTCCCTTTATTTACATACTCATCTTCGATTTGCCGTACTTACCACCGCATCTCTTCGCAGCTTCAATAAATCCTTACCGGATTGAAAAACAAAATGTCGAGCCACGCTGAATTAAACCTCACAAAGTGGTAAAGTCTATTCATTCATTCCTTACTGTGCGTTAATTACTTGCTTACAATATGTATTTTAATTGATAGAAACCACGCAACGCGAAGGGCAAGCCCGATACGAATCGATGATGCGCGCGAGTGGAGACGGCGCGCCGTGTGTACAAACCGCTGCCCCTGCCACTCGAGACGGCACAAGCTGCGTGCAAGCGTCGCGGGCGCGGTTTGCTGCGAGCGAGTCCGAAGACCCCGCACGCTGCGTGCCAGCGTGCAAGCCACACGCGGGTGAGGCGTGCAGCGAGTCGACCGTGCGCAGAGTCCGGAGACTCTGCGCGCGTGCGACTCTAGCCGGATCCGGGAGGCGTTCCTCGCGAGCGCGCCAGCGGACTGGGCACTGTGCAAGCACGCCGCGCCAATGCGAGTCGATACGAGGCCGCGAGCGGAGTCCGAAGACTCGCTGTGGGTGCTCGAGTCCGACGCGGGGAGGCGTTCTTCCCGAGCGCGGCCTTGCAGACGTGCGCGCGAGCGCCGAGTGCGCCTCGAAGAATGTGGGCGTAGCGGACTTACGGTGTGTTACCTGCTCCGGTACGCCCCTCTCTCGCCTTCACATGCTGCCGCGCTGACTTTTCTGTAGAAATTGAGTTAGTCGTGAGTGTGAGTTACGAAGAATAAGACGTACCGGCGAGGTGTGAGCAAATGACTTCTTTTTTTTTGGGGGGGGGGACGGAGCACATCGGGGGCTCTCGAGCCGGCGCGCGCGAGATCGAGCCGTACTGCGACTCCGCGAGTGCGTACGCCTCGGTGGCGAGACGCCACTCCGAGTCGGCGGCCGCAGAATGCAGCATGTGCGTACACGGCGCCGATTTGGAGGGAGCAAGCGGGGTGGGGCGCGAGACGAGACGGAGAGAAAGAAAGAAAGTAAGGAGGACAGCCCACCAGCGTGAATGTGCGCCGTGAGATGAGGGCTGCGCGTTGTGAGACGGGGCTGCGCGTCGCAGTTGAGAGTACAAGTGAGACTATTGTTGAAGAGAAAAATGAGTAAGTAGATAAAGCACGCACCTGCACATGGGGGCGGCGCGAGTCGGTGTGGGTCTGGCCTTGCAAGCGCATCACCGGCGCTGCGCATGGAGGGCGCAGCGCTCCGCCGTAGGAGACGGCGGGACGGGGATCTGCGCGGGGTCTAGTATGCGCTACTCTCCACTCCCTCATCTCCATCACTCGACCCCGCGACGTCCTCCCACCCGGGCGGCAAATCCTCCCCCAGATCCATCGCGCGGGAGGGCAGAGAACTCGGTCTTGAGGAGCGTGTGCAGGAGGGGGTGCTAGATGCTCGCGAGCGATGCCGCCTGGCGTGCCGTCGTAGTGCGAGGCGCAAAGGGATGCGGAGGATTTCTTGCGCACGAGGGACTCGGAGAAGAGGGTGGAGGAGGGCGGTGGGTGCGGGTATAGGGCGCGGTCATGAGGGAGGAGCTGAGACGCGTGTGTGCGAGGCCGAGCGGCGAGGTGGAGGTAGAGGTGGGGGGCGCCGTAACAAAGAGATATGCAGGTGGGTACAGAGGTAGCCTGAGGTGTCAGGTACGTATTGTACTGTCTTGTGCGCAGATTATCTTCCGTGCCCATCCAGTTTAAGACGCTGTACAACGGGTTACTAGAGACCATGAGGTGCGAGGATTTATTGGCGGTGAAACGACTCGGAGGCGGTAAAGGTAGCTAACATCGAAAACGAGAGATGTATCTACTTAATTCCTCCAGCCAATTCATCTACACTTCTTTCATTTGGGACTGAGCGTTCATTCGCTCTTGCATTCGCGATACAGCACTAGAAGCCGAATCACCGTCAGCGATGAAAGTATCGAAACCAGTGTCGGCGTCTTCTTCGGCCCAGGCGCGGGCTTGCATTTGAGCTTCAAATCCCCGGATAGCCTGAAGCCACGACTCCTTGTTAGCGGACATATTTTCGGCAATTACAGTCGCAAGCTCGAGTCCGTCCCTACACAGAAGGAGTGAGCAACGAAAGGCATGGCGAATCAGCAGATGGGCATACAACATTGCGAAATTCGCACCCTCGCCGTTTGGAACCTAATGCGATTGAATCAACATTGTGTGCTTGAATAAAAAGAATATACTAATACCATAAGATGTGCAGCATCTCCCAGGAGAGAAACGTGGGGATTAGTGGCCCATTGGTGGTGATTTACTTTGAACAAAGGTCGCACATCCATGGACGAGCAGGGTGCCTCGAGGTAGCCGGTCGCCTGAGAGAACCACCCTTTAAATTCCTTAAGTAGTAGCTCCCTCGCCTCTGTAAATCTCCCTTCGTTGACGAGTGAGTTCATTCCGACTTCGTCCACCCAGGCAAGTGGTTTACGGAAGGCGGCGTAAACGTGAACAACATCGTTACCACTTTTTTGAGCCAAGATGCCTTTGTTGTCGCCCAAGACCATGGCCGTGCCTCCTTTAACAAAAGCGGCGAGATTGGGATAGTTCTTCGTCACGTCGGCGAGAAAAATGTCGATGTATGTCACACCAGCATACTCTGGTACGGCGGAAGAGAGACTAGGTCGTACACGAGACCAGGCTCCATCCGCGCCGACAACGAGATCGTAGACGGCAGGCTCGAGCGCCGAGTCGAGGAAGTGGATTGTAGCTTTATTATCATCCTGGACGACCTTGGAAACGCCATGGTTGAATCTGCAAGAAAGTCAGTAATTTATCTACTGGTAGAGTGGAGGTACCCACTTCACTGTGCCGGGTTTCAACGAATCCAAAAGAATTTGACGGAGCAGAAACCTATCCACTTCGGGGGTATCGCCTACCTGCCCGTCTACCGGATCATCGTCTGCGAAGTGGACAGTGCCGTCCATTCCCACGATTTTCATGTTCTGGTCCTCATATCGGGCTACCTCCTTGAATTTATGCATTAGTTGTGCCATCTCGAGGGCTTTGGTGCCAGATTCGGGATGCATGTCGAGCGACCCTCCTTGCTGACGAGATGTAGATGTTGATTCGCGTTCATACACAACGACTGGGATGTTTCGCAATTGCAAAATGCGCGCACAAACGAGGCCTGAATGGAGTGAGGGGTGGAACATTCGGAGACTTTTAAGAGCGCATACCGCCAAGGCCAGCCCCAACAATAGCAATTGAGCGCTTAGACTGCATGGTTCCAAACTGTACGCGGTACGCAGAGTGCCCGAAAGGATGACTTTGTGGACGCTAGGTGATGCCCTCGGCCCCTTTATAAGACTTCTCCAGTCCAAGGTACGCGTCTCAGCGGCATGAGATCCATGTTTGCCTTATCATTTCGTGGACCTCGGCATATGAATTGAATATGGATCCGCCAAAGCGAGGTGCTCGCTCGAATCAGCTTGAGTTCCACAGACTCGTAATCCGGCTGACAGTCATTTTCCCGATTTGGACAAACCCATTTCGCTCAGTTCAGGCCTGCGTCCCGAATGACCTATACCATTCGAACCACGTAGTAAATACGAATGCAATGGAGCAAAATTTGGGGGGATAGCTGCATAATTGAACGTGTTTGAAGCCCTTCTTTTTTGCATTTTTTTGCCAGCCACTTTCGGAGAATTTGTTCTTGTTTTCCGCCCCAGCTATCCCCCATCCTCGTCACGTGTTAGGGTAGAATTGCGAGCGAAGCGAGCAATCATTTGGCCGGCTATCAGAAGTTTCCAATGCTTTGAGAAAAGCCGGCACGGTTTGTTCCGGTCTTACCCGAGTATGCTTTCTGAGTCCAGACTTTCGAACATTTAAGCGTTTGTTCGCTTTGCCTTTTCGACACTTGTGCCAGCATTTTTGCGCGACATCTCAGTGCACCCCTTCTACCCCAAAATCCTTCGCGATCATGAAAGTCGACTCTACGCCATCTTCGTCCCTTAGTCACTTCGCTTAATCTTTAGTCTCGATCCAGACTCTTATGACATCCCAATTTGGGAACCCTGTCATAATCTTGCGAAAATTCCCGGTACCTTTAGGTAAGGGTCTTTGGGCGACCTAATTTCAGGCTTCGCAGTAAATCACATTTTCGTCAGCACATCTGACTCATCAGTGATTTTCAAAAGTTTCGGCTTGTCATCCAGCTGAGAAAAATGCCGCAGATGCCGGAACAGCATGATAAGCTCGATTACTCAACCACCTGTGGAATTGTCCTGGAAGCTTTGGGCCTGGAGAAAATGCATTGTCATTTTTTAATCATGACCATATAGAGTCTGAGAATTGCCTTGCCTGACAATGTCTCCCAAAACGAGGAAAGGGTGCATTCCTCTAGATCAAAAAGAAGTGATGCGCCACCCGAGCCCGGATCGACCCGGATTAGATTAGATATGATGCTCATGACTCATGAATTACACCAAACAGCCAGCGCGCATCACCAGGATTCCGCCCTAGTCCGCCGTGAGTGCACTGTGAGCTCTGTGAGCCACCTATCTGCTGTTAAATTAGCGGGAAGTTTGTTTCCTCTTCCTAGGTAATTCTGTCGACCTCAAAAGTCACTGGGAGATTTTTTCTAAATAGAAATTCCGCTGAGAAATAACAGGATGAAATAACCGCACAAAAACCTTACACAAACTGCCCATCTCATTGTTCCATTGGACTAATGTTTTTCAACTATGTGTAAATATAGCGAGAATTCGGTCTCGCTGTAATTGGATGTCAAATACGGCTAGAAATAATTAAACACATTATTCAGACCTACTTTGGGGTAGTTGGCGTAGACACACATGTACACATAGAGGCGCGCCGACGGCGGGATGACTCACTTTTGACTCACTCATTACTCAACTATGCCGAGTCCGATCACTCCGGTGGCTTCCGCACCTGATCCGAGTCCACTTCTCTTGACGTTCTTCTCTTTGATCTAGAGGAATGCACCTATTACTCTCATAATCGCACTAATGCGGCTTGATCCGCCCTTTCCGTAACGTTCCGCAAGACATGTAATCAAAATTACCTGTCTTTGTCTTAAATTTAGCTCACTGACAACTGACAACAGCCGACGTCAAGTTGACTTCAAGCCTGAGACTCAACGCTCGAACTCAGCAGGAATTCTGAGTGTTCCACCTCGAAGTTTAGATTTTCTTTTTTCTTTCAAAAAAATACAACAGAAATCTCATGAAAACTCAAGAGGGACCTTCTCTGCGAACTTCAGGAATCAGCGCAACATTAGGGCTGCGTATTGTGCTCCTCTTGACGGTTCTACGGGTTCCATGAAACAGGTGGCCTCCCGTCCGTTGGAGGTTCTGATTTGTTTTTCTCCGGGACGGCAACGGAATGGTTTTAGCCCCCAACGGCCAGCGAAATGACGGTCGTGCATGGTCCGACGGTCTGACTACCTCGAGTCCGCGCCATCTTCGTCACTTCGTTACTTCGCTTAAATTCATCAGTTTGATGGCATTCTATGAAAGTTCGTGAGTTCAAGGAATTTCGACGAAGGTTCGTCACTTTCCCTGGATCAATGTACCGCGTGCCTGTCGGCACATCACAGAATCGGGTGTGGGCGCGGGGATGCCTGTGCCGACTGCGTGGGGGAAGACAGGGCCCGCATGTACGGTCAGCGGAGTCAGAATGGCGCACAGCAGCAGCAGCAGCAGCATGTAGGGACAAGTGTGGTGCGCGTTCAAAGCCTAGATGACTGTTCTGGCCTTATCCTCTTTCCTTGCTCTTTCCTCCACAGAAGTGGCGCGAAATGTTCGCTAGATAATGCGGCTGCGGACAACACCTTCCCTGGATGATAATATGAGGGTTTCCTCTTCAATTTGTGTCCATTTCCTCTTGTTTCGGAGCACCACCACCCACATTTGTTCCGTCCGCGTGGGCTTGGGTCAACACACTTCTTCTCTACAGCTTTGTGGTTCTCTGAACACTCTCCGGCTCGACATCCGCTGTGCCGCATTCATCTCAAGCAAAATTCACTGAGGCCTAACCACGGCCAATTCGCCGCCCTCAGCAATATTTAATTTACAGCCGGATAATACTCACCAGTTCCATCTCCATCCATCTTGTCTTCAATCTGTTTTACTTTGTGTTTAACCTAAATTCATCTTTATTCGTGGCACACGATCCTCTTCTCTTCCTAGATATATGATACCACCACCGCTCTTCCTACCCGCCAAGGACTTGTGGACATCTGGATCTGTCTGGATGGGGCCTGGGCTGATATCCTGCTCGCATCGACCGAGTTCCGCATGTCCTGCTTATGGTCTTCTGCGCATCCTACTGCCCTCCGGGTTGCCTCCGGGCCACCGTACTCTAAATAAAAGTGTCTTCCGTATCTCGACTCCTTTTTTTTTTGTGTCGGTCTTGCCTGCCCGCTGCCGTCTGCAAACACCACCACCGGCTCCGCTAACGTCCCTGCACACCCGGACTCTCAGGCCGATCCGTGGCTCCTACACCCTCCTTTCGCTCAAGTGGGTTCACGAGAAACTCAGAAAGGATCAAGGAAGAACCTGACCACCGGGGAATTGCCCCCGTGTTCCTCCCTGCAAGTTCACGTTGGCACCGTGGTTGAGGAGGAGCTGGACCACTTTTGTTTCCCCGTGAGCCCATGCTGCCTGCAGAGCGGTTCCGTAGTGTCCTCCCTGCACGTTCACGTCGGCGCCGTGGTTGAGGAGGAGCTGGACCACATTTACCTTCCCCATCGCCGATGCTGCCTGCAGAGCGGTTCCATAGTGTCCACCCAGCAAGTTCACATCGGCGCCATGCTCAAGGAGGAGCTGCACCACTTCTGCCCTCCCATTTGCCAATGCTGCCTGCAGAGCACTTCTGAAGAACCCTCCCTGCAAGTTCACATCTGCCCCATGTTCCATGAGAAACTGGACCACAGCGATATCCCCGATTGCCGATGCATCTTGAAGACTCCTCTGAGCGTCGGCGCCCTTCTTGATAAGCAGCTGCGCAACTGTGTTGTGCCCCTTCTTCAATGCTACTTGCAGAGCGTTAGCGTCGTGCACAACGGCACCGTTCTCGATGAGAAGCGCGGAAATCCCCTCGTGGCCTGTCTGCAGCGCTGCGGTCAGCGCGGAACTGTAATGTCTTCCCCCTGTGTTCACGGCGATCCCGTTCGCGATGAGCTCCTGGACCACCGACACATGACCTATGGCTGCCGCTGCATGCAATGCGTTTCCGTAATATCCTCCCGCCGCATTCACATTGGCGCCATGTTTGATCAACAGCCGAACGACTCCGGGGCAGCAGTCCCAATATGAAACGGCAAGTAATGCACTCTCTTTTTCTTCTTTACTGATGGACTGGTCAAACTCGAGGAGATGCTTCGTGATTTCCTGCAAACCGAAGATTACTGCCACCCAGAGCTTCGAGGGCACCAGCGGCCGATCCGCGTAATACCACTGCAGCGGCACTTGACCGCCAAGAAAGGGGGACCCACGCCAGCGGTGGGCGTCGCTTAGAAAGTCGATGATCCTCTCCCGAAGGAGCGATTCGGGCTCTCCAGCGGCGTGCACGAGACAGTAGTGGCTAGCATACAAAAGGAGTTTGTATTTGCGATATAAACTCGGGTTATCTTGGGATCTGTGCCCACGAAAGTCTTCGAATGAAATATATGTGAGACACTGCAAGGTGATCTCTGTTTGTGCGTGCGGAAATCGGGTGGGCTGGACTCTATCGATGTAATCCTGGGTGGTGTAGTGGACCAGTCAAACAGCGTGATCGACAATAAGCAACCCAGCACAGACAGAAACAATAAATTCAATGTCGAGCATGCCGTCTGCATCCAGCGTGGTCGCGCCTAGTTCGATGGCAAGGGCCTCGCAGAGCTCATGGACAGATAGGGGCCGTTTAGCATTTGCAACCCAAATGAGGGCTCGTCGCGCAATCTCTCTGTCGTCCTTGTTCTGGGACTCGATGCGGTCCATTGCTTCGTTGTACATATGCTCTAAATCTTCGGGTAGATTTTTAAGAGCATCTCGAACTGCCTTGACTGTATTTTTTATGGCCAAAGAATCCATGTGAAATTTCGCGAGCAGAAACCTGATGAAAGCATGTAATTTAGAACTTTTATTTGAATTACGACAATAATACTTGCATTCCGTCAACGGTGCTGATGATCTTTGACTCAATTTCCGCTCGCAGTTCTGGTCGGGCCTGAACATGCTTCAACAAACGAGACGAGGTTTGTATGTGTGCGTCAATGTAGCGGCGAATATCCTCCTCCCTAGCCCGAATCTCGAGAACCAGTGCGGTGGGGAAGAAGGACTTTGGAGCAATGTTTGGCCGTGACGTGAGCAACAAAGAAACAGCCCCTATCGTGGTGAGAGTGTTCAGAAGAATACGGCGATGGGCCTCCGGGGATTCATCCAAGGCATCAACGACGATGAAGACCTTTGACCACTCTGTGATTGTGGAGTGAACTATATTGCAGACCTCATCCAATGAAGGCCTAGTGCGTTGTTTCTGATGCTTCTGATACAATTTCTGAACGGAAGCGGAGATAGGTCTTTCCGACACAAGTTGCCACCAGAGATCCGCCAAAATATTCGACGGAGATTGCACTTCGCTCTCCTTGTGGTTTAGGTAAGCAGCAGCAACGGCGACACCGTCGCTCTGCAGGTGGTTTCGAAGATATTCGACAATGATCGACCTATGAGCTATGCTTGAACCGATGAACCCTCTTTGAGGGAAGAATACGGACGCTAAGACAGTTTTCCCAGCCCCGGCTGCCACCTGATATTAAAGTTAGCGGAGAATTGTAGTTTGTGACGAGGATACGTACGAATTCCAGAGCACCAGATAATTTCCCCGGGGGATAACAACCAGGTTCTAAACCGAGGGTCCTCCAGCAGCCATCTGCCGGTTCCCTCTTGTCGAGTTCCGAATATATTTGCGTGCCGTGCGAAGAAATTGAGGGGCGATAGCCAGTCAATGATTTTTTCACGTTCTGCACCTACTGGGGTGTTAGCGTTGATCATACAGATAAGGTTTGCTTACAATCCATGGCTTCCCGTTGATCTTGTGTGACATTTCTAACTTCTGTTAGTATTCCTAATTCCGAAATAAGTAAAAAACAGTGGTATCTTGCCATCAAACGCACGATCGTTATCCTGACGTTGCGTGTTGCTACTACTGCTAAGTGTCTTCGATATTTCTGACAATGCCGATCCTGCCGCTATTCAGATGTCAGTCCGATTCAAGTTGTCTTGCTCAAGCATACAGCCATGGAAATCTTGTTCATTTTGTACAAGATTTATGACTTCTGTCAGGAGTCCTAAGTACCCAATACCCATCAGTATAGACGGATCCTAAAAGTCAACAAACTCACGACTATGGTTCTTCTCCTGCTGCTGTCCAACATCCCTGATGTAATTAAGCATCCCATCGATAGTTTAATCAAGACACGTACCAAGTATCCAGGAGCAACCAAGCATTAAGCACAGCTTTAAAGCGCTCAATCTTTCCCATATCCTCATCAATCTCTTTCTTATTCCAAAAGGTCCAGATCAACGGTTTGGAGCCAACCTTGTTCGCAGAACCCAGCTTTCTTGTAATATTCTCCATGGTTTCCTTGAGCTGACCCAGAGGTTTCTCGAGTTTCTGGATGCCATTCACCAATTGGTTGTTCGGCTGCTGCAAGCGGTATTTGAGATCCTCCAAGAGCGGCGCAAGGTTCTGGACCTCGAGCAGGAGATCCCGCTGGTCCTTCGTTGCATTCACCACATCTCGGCCGGGATCGATAACTGACTTGGCAGCGGCGACGAGCTGCAGAATGCTGGCGACGAGACCAACTGCACTGACGGCCCGGTCCATGAGGTCGAGAGTAAAGGGCAAAAGCTGTATGAGTACAGCATGCGCGTTACAAGGGCGTCAATCAGTGGTCCAGTCGAAAATAGACCCCTCGCATTATCGCCGCAGTAAATGGCGAAGGAGAGTCAGGCATGTCGAGAGTGCAGGCAGCAAGTAAGAGGCTGAAACATGTTGCACACGAATATTAATGCGGTTGTCCGCAATTTTTAGTCAGCCGGATATTCACAGTCGAACAAAAGAGTATGCAAAATGTCTAGATCGATGCATTGGTAACGCATGAACACCGCTACGCCGGCTGGTTCTTGTTAGGTCGTAGGAGGAGCGCGTATATGAAATTCCGTGAGGGGGCGATAACTTGAACAGTGGTGGCTAGCATTTGCGCGGAGCAGTAATTGTGGAAGACGAATTAAGGAGCACCCATCCGGCAGATCACCAGTTACATGCATGCTTCATGGAGGCTAGCCGACCCCCCTCTCAAAAAAACGCGATGGAGGACATAGAGATGGACGCTGCACGTTCCCACGGTCCTCGTTTGCTTCCGCCCACCACACCACTGGCGCCGATTGATTTTCCAAGGTTCTCTTTCAAAATGTCGAAGCTCTGGTCAAGTTAGAATAGGTATGTATGTGTTCTCTTCCACCCGCTTCATTATTTACTGACTACTTTATTCAGACATTGTTACTCTGCCTTCACGCAACACCCGCAGTCTATCCCAAAGCCGTCGTGGATTTGCGCTAGGTATGCAATCTTTTTATTTTCCCCGCCGTTCATTTCGGACCTGCTTTCCTTCAGACGTCGCCACTGCGCCGTTTGGATCCCAGCTCACGAATTACTTCTGACGGTGGACACAAGGCACAATACTTTATTATTCATTTCTTCACCGTTCTCTCTTCCTTACTGGCCTTGCGTTACTTCAGGTCCTGTTGCTACGAATCCAATCCAAGCCGATTCTTAAACACTGAAATGCACGGGTACGCAATATATCACCAACATGAGCGTTCCTCGCTGACTTTTGTGTTAGATATTTGCTGTCCGAGTCCCAGGCCGTCACCTCGTAACCTATATAGCTGGTGTCATTCATTCATTCAAGAGTGCATTCAAATTACTGACTAACTTCCACTTTTGTGTTAGATATTTACTGCCTATGCCTCGTAGATTTCCAGCAACCTAGATACATGGTATTCATTCATTCAAGAGCCCGTTCAAACTTTGAATTACTGATCGACTTCATTTTTTTTTTGCCTTCAGATTCAGGGACGATCGCCTGGTGCTATGCCGGTTGAAACATGATCTGCAACATGTTGACCCTCTATTTCAACAATATTTCAGCACTTGACATTTTACGGAGACTTCGAGATACACTAGAAGATATTTGTGTCAATTCTGCCGAGCGCACGGAATGTACGCACATCCTCTACGTAACTTATCCCGAAAACATTCGTGACGGCCGGCGATCAGTCCGGCAAGTGATGTTCGGATGCAGTTCGGCAACCCCTAGGCCTTTGTCATCCACCACCATGTCTGACTCGTCCAGTCTGCTAGAACTTGAAGGCACGAGGAAAAGACGACTGGCCGGGGCTTGCGATATCTGTCGACGCCAAAAGAGTATGTACGCAAGCCACCTTTACCCTTTTGGCTCTGTCATTCACTTACATCTCGCTGACACAATTTTCTATTAGTTCGCTGTAAGCAGACCTGCACATTGAATTTCGTGGACTAAGTGAACCGAAGGTGATAGCGCAAAAATGATCAACAATATATGCTCTAATTGCCTATCGTTCAACTCTCCGTGTACACATGATTCTTCGCAAAAGGTTGGCAACAACGATGGCAAATATAACGCGACTTGTTGACCATGGCATGCAACAGAAGGGTAGGACATCCCGTCGGTAAGCCACCTGAATCAAATCACAGCGGTGCATTTATGGGTTACTGCAGCAAGCGTATAGAAATTCAGACGCCACTGTCTTCTGCTGTACAGATTTTGTTTTGGCCCGTCACCGTGTCTAACCGTTACCACGAAACTAGTCTATGGCGGATTTGGAGCCCTGGGAAGATATTAGGTCCTGCGTCGATTCTATTCTCTCCGAAACCACACCGTATCAAGCGCCAGTGGAACGCAACGCAGTTGTTCAACTTCTGATCCAGGTATCTCGCTATGCGAAAAATCTAGAACAGCGGCTGGACGTGTTTCTTCACTCTCAATCGCCGGAGGCTTCTGATGTGGCCCATTCTACCAAGTCCTTACCTGTGTCAGTAAATGGGAAAGCTGCTAGCACAGACGCAGCTGCCAATGGTATCATTCTCGACACTCGCACTCTACCAGATAGTCTTGTGCGGCTTACACTGAGGACCGCAAACGACCTGTTCTCGAGCAATATTAGGCCTGTTAAGGAAGCCCTGGAAATTTTGAATAGATTGCCACGAGATATCGCCAGCATACCCCGAAGGCCAGAATATTGGAATACCTATCCTGTGAGTGAAAATAATTAACCGTATAATTCAATACCCAAACTTTCGAAGGCGTCTCCTCCAGAGGTACCTCCCTCGCAGAGTTTTCCGCCAGATGATCTTCTTCGACATCTCGTTGACATTTATTTCACCCAAATTAACATCTACTCGCTCATACTGCATCGTCCTACATTCGACAAATCCGTTGCTTCTGGTCTACACCTCCGAGATCATAAATTCGGCGCTGTACTTCTCCTTGTATGCGCGGTGGCCAGCGCAAACTCGCGGGATCCACGGGTCATCTTCCCAAAGACTGAGGAACAATTGAGCGTTGGGCTGGAATGGTTCCAGCAAGTTCGTCGGCCATTCACTGAACCCGTCATGACGACAGCCTCTCTGTACGACCTTCAACTATGCTGTGTGAGTCGTGCCCCTCATTCGACCTTCGTCTCTAATCTGAGACACCTACTTAGCTTTACATCATGTTTCAACAAAATGGCTCCGCGGTCGTATCCTGCTATCTACAGAGTCAAATCGGTATACTGTACGCCCAGGACATGGGGGTCCACCGACTCAAACATCAAACTCAGATGCAAAGCGCCGACAACGAGATGGCCAAACGCTGCTTTTGCTTCCTCTATGCGTCTGACGCCTTAATCAGTGCATCCTTTGGGCGCCCTCGAATCGCAATAACAATGTACGCTGGCGTCGAACATACGATGAAGGATTCCTAAAATTTGTGAGCGTGGAGCTGACTCAAGGTACAGTTCCGATTCAGATCTCCCAGTTGGCTGCGACGACGAGTACTGGGAAGGTCCCGATGCCTTCCAGCAGCCACCTGATAAGCCGCCACTTGCCGCATACATCATCGCATATACGAATCTCGTCAAGATATTTACCCTGTCTTGGCGAGAAACGGTTAGTGGTCTTCAATAATATCTGGTTATATTTACGTAGCATCTCCGCGTGCAAGGACACCGTCCACAGTTTCCGCGGACAGAGATTACTGGACCGGGAGACCATAGAGGAACTAGTGTCAGTCGTATAATCGCAGTTGGGCCACATCGAGTGAATATGTTTTCTAGTTCACGCTTGAATGGATGGACCCAGAGCATTCCAGACCACTGTGAATCTTGATCCACGTTCCGCTTCGCATTTACTCATCTTCCTCCCAGTGCTTTGGAACCCATACATGGAAAGCCGTGACGAAGCCTTCTTCAACCAATCTTGTGCATTATACACGACATACTACTTCATGGTAATTCTTATTCACCGTCCTTACATGCCCACCTCGGCGGATAGGACACCCACGTCGTCTGTGCGTTCGACTCATTTTCTTTTGGCTCGACTCGTGCTTATCCCGCCTCTTTCAACGTCTCCGCTATAGAGCTTTAAAGCCCTTGCAATATCCACCAGTGCCGCACGCGCCTGCGCTCACATCGCTGATGTGCGATGCCGCCGCGGCGCTGTGCCTTCCACCATCATCATGGTAAGCGCCATGGTCAAATACACTAACCGCCTTAAGAAATCTCAGACAACGTTGCAGAAAGCGGCATTCGACAGCGGTATCACGCTGCTCCTGAACATTTATTGTTCGAAACGTGCGGGATTGCCCATCGACACAGCCAAGGAACTCCGTGAAGTGTATAAATGCATGACGTTGCTTCGACAATGCGAGCGCCGGTAAGACCTTCAACACACTGTTTCACAAAGTTAATGAACAATATTCAGATCTCAAACTGCTGGTAGACTTTAGTAGGCGTTTAGTTCTAGTTCTCCCTTGATTATGTTCATTCATGATTTTGTCCCTCCAGCGACGTCCTCTGTGAACTGATGATTGCGGCCAAGTTTGATCTCCCGGAGGCGCTGGACGAGAGTGCTTGGGATATTTGGACGGGAGAACGCACGCACCAGGAGAAGCACGATGGTGACGCTGGCAGCGACACGAACGTGGGCCCCGGTGATTGGCCCGAAGCCTTTTCCCCGCTGGGAGCAGACGACCTCTCAGGGCTTTATGGTTCGCCACTGGAGCCTGAGGTCCTCGACACGTTTCCTTCGAGTTTGATCATCCCCGCTGCACCCGCCGCCCCTTTCGGTGCGGACAATGGTGCTGAATCTCTACCGGATGGCTCTGGTTTTGAACTTCAGGATGGTGTGCCGGCACCATTTATGTATCACGACGGGATGTCCATGGACGTAGATCCGTCCATATATGCGTGCGATTTGTTCTCGCGTACTGGACACCCAATTAGCTTACTGACGGACTCTTTCTGAGCAGGTTAGATTGGATCGCGTATTTGTCTAGTGGGGATGATGCGCCGATGTAGACTGTTGTGTGTTTCCGGCGGGGTCGACGAGGGATTTCCGAGAGGAACAACTTGGGAATATCTGTCTGTCGTCATTTGCGGGTGAATCTCATTATACAAAACTTATTTAGGGCGGGGACGACATTAATTTGGGCCGGAATAAGAAAGGAACTGACGTCAGTGATGATGAGCGCTAAGCACAGGTCTCTTTGATCTCCCATCCTCCTCCTCCTCCTAACTCGAGCACTTTCGATGACGTCATCCTCTGCAAATCTTAAATAGCAGCATCCTCCTTCTAAGTTTCCATAATTGTCAACTATGCCCGCCGCCGAAGCCACTGCTCTCCCGCTCTCCCCGCTCTCCCAGCCCTTCGCGGTCCCAGTCGCCCGCACCACCACCACAGCAGCAGCAGCAGGGCTCGTCGCGGAGGCGTGATCGCGCACGGAGGCAGCGCTCCACACAACCCTCGCCGGCGCAGTCGCACCAGTCCCAATCCTACCAACAACAACAGCCACCGCCTCCACAACAACAGCAGCAACAACAACAGCCAAGCCAGCAGCAGGCCATGGCGCAACAGATGCCCCAACAAGCCGGCCAGATGCTTGGCGATACCCTCGGGTCCGTCACCGGCGGGCTCCTCGGCGGCGGCGGTGGGAGGAAGAAGGAGGCCTTGAAGCTGCGGCTGGACCTCAACCTCGAGGTGGACGTGCAGATAAAAGCGAAGGTGCATGGGGACGTGACGCTGTCGCTCATGTGAGTTCCTCTTTCTTCCCCTCCTCTGTTTTTCTGCCAGGATAATAATTTGGGTCGCTTCGTCGTTTCTTGTTCGGAGCCAACGACTGACAATTTTCCCCAGGGCGTGAGGAGGCATCCTGGGTTTGATGATCGGGGACCGTTGTTTGATTAGTGGACGTTAGCCAAATCCTTTCCCGGATTGTACTACAGTTTTTTAGATAGATAATTCTTGGCAAGAGACTTGCGGCAATGGTTGGAAAAACGGGCCTACCGCTACGTCACCGGCGGCTGGCATCGGCAATCTTTCGGAGTTTGAATTTAATGGCTTGGAGCTGTAATAAAAGGATCTATACTCCTCCCACGGATACTTTTGTTTCTGTCACTTCCTCCGTCAGGAGTGCAATCCATATGACGCTGCCAACAGCCTGTTAGTTACCCTTTAATTTCCACGACACTTATTTACTTTATTAAATTGATTTCGAGTGCAAAGTGGATTTCTTAGCCTCGTTTTAACCTGTGCACGAAGCAAAACCACAGAAGGAACCGACATATCATCCCTCCACGTCCACACCAATGGCCAAATTCTCTATTGTTACCGAACCTACTTTGGTAACAGGGCGGCCGAAATTCAGAATTTAGATTATGTATAATTTTTTGTGGCTCAACGAACTCGGGTTGTCTAGCTCTGCCGCCGCCTCCGAGTCCCATTCCAACATACAGACATTACATATAGTGTAGAGCTTGTCTCCGCGATATACGCGGCAATGCAAATGATTAATCTTACTTCGTCCTGCTATGATGCCCAACTGCAAATATAAGACGCTGCTGCTCAGGTTTGGCGCGCTTTGTTCTTCGATAGAGCCGATGGCTGCGCACAGTGAATGATTGAGATACATATGGACATATGAGTAATTGGTGAGACATGAGAGAAAGGAAGGTGGAGCTGATTCGTTCTCGTTTCATTGTTGTAGCTCGCGATTGAACTGTGTAAATGTGGTATCCATGCCGTTATCAAAAAAAATACAAGGTCGAATACATATCTGAAACATGCCATTCGGAACCTAAAGCATGCGCCTAGTTGGCCTCCGTATATGCCTCAACCGGCCGATGACTCATTTAAGAATTCCGGGCGTTGCCGGTGGCTGTGAAATTGGGTTGAACTTTTAGTTCGACCATTCAAGTCCGCTTGCAAATCCCGATTGGGGTTTGCAATTTGTTACTTAAACATAGATTTTATTCAATCAATTGAAATCTTTTAAATTTGAAGTTGGGGTTAATATTCAAAAGCAGTCATCTACAACGACGCGAGCAAAAATGCGGCAATCTACAATGACGCGAGTAAAGATACATCCTCAAGTACCCGAACAATGCAGTTAGGATCCACCTCCGCGTATGGCTCCAGTCGCCTCAATTCTTCGTTGACTGCCTCCAAATCGGCTGGCCTGGTATTTACGAATGCTACGAAGGGTGAAATGCCGTCGGCAGCGCCAGATGTAGCCTTCCATCTGGAGGCGATCATGTTCACCAGACTAGGCACTGCAGTGGCAGTTGTCCGGATAATCAGTGCCACAAGATTGGGACAGAGGTCGGCGCGACCAACTTGCTCCCAGACGGAGAGCGGGATGTCATCCAGAGATGATATACGCCCCAGTGCCTTGACACTCGGAAGCTGCTGCAACAAAGGCTCGATGTCGTCTGAAAAATGACCTGAAATTGGAAGGAAATAGTCGAGTGCAAAGTTCGACTTCGCTTGAAAATCGGAAATACACGATGGACGGATGGTGTCACACCAGAGGGCGAGGGTTTTGAGTTGGGGAGTGACAATACAGGTGAGAAACTCGTCTAGATCTCCAGTTGTGGCAATATGGAGGTGGTAAAGCTGCTCGAGGTAAAGGTCTCCCGCATACTGAGTTGGGTGTCCGATGGGAGACAGCAATCCAAGCCAGCATTCCTCTAGCTTCGGGCAGTGGGCTAAAATGGAGCACCACATATAAGGCGTCAATTTCATGGCCAGAAAACGCATCGTAGTGAGTTGGGACCAGGGCAGAGATAAGGATGGAGTAAATGGGGGTGGGGTAGCCGCAGCACCAGAGGAGCTGGGTTCCATCATTGAATCGATGGTACGCTCGAAAAACTCTTCTAATCCAGATATGTTGGAAAGTGGATTCATTTGGAATGTTATTTCTCGAATAGACGGAAGTGACCTGAACGCGGGTGCATTTATCGGCCAATTACAGCTTTCTTTGTGCCTCTCTGTTAAGCCCAGGTCAACACAGCGCAAAAGAGGCTGGAGATTCAGGACTTCGAGGTAGGGCAGGGAACCGCAAGGAAGGTGGAGCAGCGGATGTAAAGCCGTGAAGGGGAAGGCGAGCTCCAAGTGTTTCAGGCGGTGGGCATGCGATATGACGAGGAGCATGAAGGATGAAACACGAAGGGGGTCTTCACAGGTAAGCTCCGCGAACTTCCCGGTGCACGCCGCGGTGATACTGAGCTGATAAGTGGGGCCCGTGCGCGCCAACCACTTTTCTGAGATGCGAGTGACTGCTTGCACATCGGTGCCTTCCTGAGCAAAATTGACCGAAATGCTGGCCCACAACTCGGGGGACTGTAATGTCAGTTCGCGCCACGAACGCGAAACCTGGGTGAGGAGTAGCAGCGGTTCGTCTGCTTTGGGAGGAAGAGTGATGGGGAAGTCACTACACGAGCGGAATATCTTGAGCAGAAGTTCGGAGGGAAAATGTTGGATGAGTGCAGGGGTGATGTGGTATAACGCAATGTCCCGCTCGAGAGCGTCGCGCCGAGACTGCAGCACACCATATGGATCGGGTGTGTTGTGAAACACGGCCCTCAATTTATTGAGCTCTTCCTCGAGTTCCAGAAGATGGGCTTTATCGTCGCATCCATGAGGCGATCGTGGTTCAATTTCTGGGACTTCAGTATTGGACATCCTTTGTTCCCGTCAGTAGTCATCATAATATTGCTCCACTGGGACCTACCAAGACGAGGGGAACGAGGACGGTGTAAGATCGATACAGAATGAGATACTTTATATACCGAATTCGAAGCAACGCCAGCAAAGCTGGCAAGCCGCGGTGGTTCGTCATCCTTGAGCCGGACATGTCTGATACACGTGGTTGACCATTCGGAAGAATTCGGAGCCAAATATTAATGAGTGGTGCGAAGCTTGCACCGCGGCCGCTCTTCCGTACATTGCGAGTGGGAATCAACCGCCAAGTTTAGAGAACTGTGGGACCCACTGGGTTAGAACGGCTACCAAGATGGGCGCCAGTGAGGACACGGAGAAATCGAGGACACGGCCCCACTAGTACTGCCATAAACCGTATAGAGTGTGATCCCATCCAGCCAGACGGGTTGTTCAGTTCCATGTGCTGGTCGCGGTGACTTGCAAGCAGTTTACTGTTTCCGTAAAATTCAGGTTGTTACAACCATTTCCGGCCCGGACTCCGGTGAGAAAAGCGCTGAAAGTAGCCGCAAGCACAGAAAAAATGGAGTGGGCGAGGCGAAGCGGTGAGCTAAATTGCCAGGTGGATGCCAGAGAGTGATTAAGAGGGAAAAAAATCAACACGTTCAAAACGACCAAATCAAGCCATCAGGATCAACAATGACGTCAGTCCGAGTCTGTTGTCCCTCTCATGTTCCTTCCACCTCGGTCTTGGGCACTCGCGCACTTGAAACGTCTTCATACTCCCGGCTTATGTCGTCTAAATCTAAAACTTTGCGTTGTTGGGCCACAGCACCACTATTCAAAACGCGTCGATGTCTCCAATAACGCCAATGTCGCTCACTCTCAATTTCTCGCGGATGCGGGTGTATCCAGCAACTGGAACGACAAAAACTCACTCGAAGGGGGGACCGGAGCCACGGTGGATGAATTTGACAACCTTGCAGAGGGGAAAGGCGCGTCTAACAGGTCAGATCCGTCACTGCGCTGATTCTGTCCCAGGGAAACTCTCCCCAACGGCGTCGCATTTATTCAAGCTGATACTCCCCCTGGGAATGTTGACCTTTAATCAAGAGAAAAACTCTGTCGCTAAAGGGACGGCCAAGAAGGGCACTCCTCCGACTGTGATTTTACTGCACCCCTCACAGCCGCTCTCGCACGTCAGCCGACTCATTTTGGCGTCTCTGGCGCCAGCAACGCCGAATATATCTTTCCGAAGCGCTTCAGCTAAAGGTCAACAGTTCCAGTGGTCCGACTCTACGGATGTGGGCGACTTCATAAAAGACGCCGCCCGCTCTGCGAAATTCTCGATCTGCATCAGTTACGAACAATCCCCGAGCACAAACTCGGAGGACGAGTTGTCGGAGACGATGATTGACGTCGAGGTCCCCACTCTTGCAGACCGCACACGCTTCCTGCGACGGCGACTAGAATATGTAACAGGTGAGCTCAAGTCGATGGAGGACCTCAAACGCGCATGTGATCGGGAGGCACATCGTGGCGCCCGCCGAATGGCGACAGGCGGGTTTGCATTACTGGCAGTATACTGGGGCACTGTTGCACGGCTGACATTCTGGGATATCGGATGGTATGGACTGTATTCTTTTTATTTCCTCGAGGTCCGCTTAAAGCGCACAGGGAGGTCATGGAACCGGTTACATACCTATCGGGACTCTCCACTGTAATGGCGGGATATTTATGGTTTGATAGTTCACTCAGTCTTCGGCAGCTTCTCATGTCTCTTCCAGGTTTCTGTACCAAGGGCGTGAAGTTTCGTACACATCTGTCCTTGACCGGTCTATATCGGCCCGACGCGAGGCTCTGTACGTGAAGCGCGACTTTGACATCGAGCGGTGGATGGATTTGGTGACGGAGGGCAAGAACCTGCGGCGGGAAATACGGCGGATATCAGAGGATTACGACCACCATAAACACCAGAGGGAGAAAGATAGGAAAGCAGAGGAGGAACTGGCTCAAGAGGAAGCTTCTTTTGAACGGAAGGGGGAAGGGAAGGAGAGCGAAAAGAAGGACTGAGAGCCTGAGGTACATCAGAATACTTACACCTAGAGGTTTTGCGTTCCACCTTTTTGTCCATGACTCGGAATTTATTCTGGACGAGCCGCGAGCACTGCAAACGTCAAGAGACCCACCATAAGTCCGCCGAGTCAGCTAGACCGGTGACCGTCTGTCTATGAATTCTGTCGATAGCTGTTTTGATTCGACAGGCTGGACTCGAGCCTACGAGTCAGCTATCAATGGAGTTCTTGAATCTTCAACTTGTATTAATATCAAAAGGTGAGGTAGTGGCGGTGCTCAGTGTTTTGACGGTTTGTTTTTCCACCGGACCAAAATATAAATGATCCGTTGATCCCGTCCAAATTTGCTCGCAACCAACTCGCAACCGCGTCTTATGCTCTCGTACTGCTGTCGTATGCTTCTCAACCTTCAAGCTTCAAGGCTTTGGTTTGCCCACTAAGGAACTAATAGAAACTGAATTTTGGCCTGGACCTGGGAGCTTGGCGATCGGTTGAAACATGCACATGGCTTGTGCTTTGACCTTCTGAGAGAACAATAGCCAGAGTGCAACTGTTATATAATGCGTGGCATTATACCCTCGCACTTAAATATCTCTCTACTCGTCCACGATGTCAACCCCCCAATTTTTTTCCGTCCCCATCACCATGGATGGAGCCCACCAGCGTACCGTCAAGATACGCTGCCCTGGAATCTCGGCTGTATTCACGACTATTCGAGCTGGCACCCTCATCTTCCGCAAGAAGACGGACAGAGATCTGCCAGTGCCCTCCAAGTCTGCACCTGCAATCCCTGCTGAGCCAGCCCGCTTCGTCGTTGCCGCAAGTCAAGACGTCCGGGATATTGACGAGGTGCTCGAGAACAATAACATCTTGGTCAGGGACTTTGCATACGCCGAATCTAAACGCGGACATGCTTGCCCGGTCTTAGGCAGGCCTCACGAAATCCTACAAGGTATGCACACTCCCGCCTTGTGTTCATTCTCGATGCTCACAATGATATAGTGGATGAGGACTCGGATCTAGAGAACGAAGAAGTAACGAATCATCTCGGTATGCGCACTCATACCTCGCTTCGCTCTTTCGCTCATGTCTATACAGTATCTGACGATCCCGACTCCGAGAAAGTCCCCCAGCCTTTCCCGCTCGTGAATCTGTCCCGGCCACTCACAAAAGAGGATGCCGACCAACGCGTCCGCCCCTACATCGACCTCGCTGACCTCCCCCACGTCGAGCCCGTCAAGGTCCCTTCCCCGTCCACGCCGTTTGAACCCGCCTTCCCCGCACACCGCATCCCCGGCCTCTTCAACCACATTCTGGCCAAGCAGGAGCACGACTACCGTCTCGGGCCGGACCGCAATAACAAGATCCCCATCCCCGGAATGTACACCCGCCGCCTCCTCACCATTGACCCGGACTCTGTCGACCTCGCCCGCTACAGGCGCATCGACTTCGAGGCGCTGTATGCGTACGACAGGGCCCTCGCGCGGCAGCTCCGCCGTGGGGATGCGCTGTACCCTTGGCGGCCCGTTGTCAAGGGGCGAGACTACGTTCCCGAGAACACGCCGGTCGAGTTCTATGCGTGGGACGAGGAGAACAAGACAGCGGAGAAGCATCTGGAGAGAGTGCGTGTGATGGCTGATGACACCATGCAGGCGGAAGAAGAGAATCGCGTGCGCGCGCAGAATGTGGAAGCTGGCCGCGTCTATCAGGGGTTTGATAATGGAGCTTCTGACTGGGACGCGGATGGCCCGGGAGATTGGTTGTCCACCGGCGGGCGCAACGGGCTCACCCCTCAGCAGCACATGGACATCCTAAACAAGCGCAAGGCCACGGCCACGCCGGAGGTACTTGCAGTGCTCGAGCGGTATCGCCGCGAGTGCCGCATGAATTTTTGCGAGTATCAGTACGAGAGCTGGCGGGAGGAGGAAGATGAAAAGGAACGTTGGCCGGTGTATGGGCCGCAGCGCAAGGCGGGGGGAGTGAACGGCGAGGAGGACGCGGATGGCGACCTCGTGGGACGGCTACCGGCGCCCAGACTCATACTCGAGCGTATTCCAGGTCTATTCGCGACTATCCCTACGCCACCTCCTAGTCCCACCTACGACTGGCGCGGGCGCGTAGTAGAGCCCAAATACGACTTCCCTGGGCAGCCTCCCCCGAAGCCCAAGGTCCGCGCGCGCCGCCTTCGCACCCCGGCTCCGTTTCCTCTGTCCCCCCGGCGTCTTGTCGTTCCAAGCCCGGATGGTGAGATGCCAGTGCAAGAGAGCGACGAGCCCACCGCAAGTGAGCCGCGCGATGATTCCATTGGGTTTGACCTATCCCTCATCCACCCTCAACACTCGAGGGTCGATGCCGACCCCTATGCCGACCCCCCTCGAGAGTTGACGTTTGCTGAGCTCTTTGAACGAGATCTCAACAAATCCGGTATCGCCACGAGAGCCGAAGACGGGAGCGAGTTGACGTTTGGTCAGCTCTGTGGTCTGGACCTCCCACCCCGCGCTACCCGCAAGAGAGCCCGCTCAACGGATGATAGCGGTGACTCCTCCTCCTCTTCCTCCTCAGACGAGTCGTCGAGCAAGCGCGCACGGAGATAATCGACGACTCTGCTGTTCCTTCTTTTTTCTCTATTCCATTCAATACTTGTATCCGAACGTCGCCTGCAGCTCTTGTATTCTTCCTAATTGCATCTACCTTTTTATTTCTGTATGCTTGCGCGGCTGAGTACAATACATATCGAGCGCTCAAAGGCGCCTCAGCAGTGCTCGGATCAATCAACAGAAATGGAAGTCGCATTATGCTTAATCCTTCGAAACGTTTATCACCACCTTTCCTACATGGGACCTCCCGTACATGTAAGCGAATGCGGCGCGCGCCTCCTCAAATGTAAATTCCACAGAATCTATGTAAGGCCGCAGCTTCAGAGAGTCAATCTCCCGGTTCATTTGGTTGAATCTGCGTCATGGTGCACATTTAAAGATAATCGCATAGATGAAAAACACTCCACACCTATCAACACCTTCCATTATGACCCCCCGCATACATGCATTTTTAACGATAAGGAGGAGTGGAAGGGCATTCAGGTCAGCATCAGCGTGCTGGTTAATAATATAAGTTTGAACGGCATCAAAAATGTTAAAGCTGACCCCGATCACCCCAACAGATTGAACCCATCCACCATGGGCAGTGGAATGTATCGACTGTATAAGAGTCGATGCGCCCCCGATCTATGACGGTATTAATTGGATCATTCTTGTAGGGTTTTACAAAAATACTCACATCGATCACAATATCAGCGCCCTTTCCGTTTGTCTGCAGGGTAAATGTAGTAGTAACAATTCGAATGGTAAAGCGAGGGTAAGCACTGACAATCCTCATAACTTCGTCTTCCCACTTGGGAGTCGTGAGGTAATTGATACCATGATGTGCCCCCACTGTCTTCGCGACGTCCAGCTTTTCGTCTTCGAAATGTTAGTCCGGACGGCTGCTTCTGTGAAATGTCGCGCACCGGATGAAGAAGTGATTATCACCGTCGCACCAGCCCCAAGAGCGAATTGCAGAGCAAAACTGCTGGCACGTTAGTTGAAAAAACGACGCGTGGTTGGACGGCACGCGCATAGAAACACCGCTGGTGCCCTGGATGAGAACTACGTCTCCTCTCTTGACAGGAACCGGCCCATTGAGCGCGGCGAATGCCGTCAATCCGGCACACCTGAATGTCAAAGCCATAAGCTTCTCAAGAAAAATACCATGGCACCGATTCACTCACGGTAAAGTTGAGGCTTCTCGATAGGTCAGATGGTCTGGAAATTTCACCAATCTCTGCTTCTGCATTGTTTAATAGAAGAATATTAGTCATTTAAGATGGATATATAGGTAGATTAACTGACATCCGCTTCGAATATCTTGTATTCGCATAGAACGCCGTCAATTTCGGCGCCCAGATCGCCGAAAACGAAACCGGGCATGGCAAAGTTGGCGCAGATCCTGTCGCCGATGAAAAAATCCGTAACTTCTGTACCAACAGCCACAATCTCTCCAGCCATGTCCGATACCGGCACAATTCCGGTTTTCAACCTGAAGCACGGTTATCAAAAATGGTATAGCGAGCCGATGGAGATCTATACGGTTTGGGATATTTGCCTTTCGCTACCACCAGATCCCGGTACTAAAAAAGAGAAGATTTAATCCAGCACTGAAATAGGGGTAACATCGGCTTACTTGAAGTGAGACGGCATGAACTTTAACGAGAACTTGAGAGGGACCAGGAGTAGGGGTAGAGCTTTCAACGATGGTCAGTGAGTCAAATCCCTGGAACTGCGATAGACACCGATATCAGTGGTGTTCAAGTTGCTTGCCGCGCAGAACGACACGAACCTCGTTTAGTCTATATTCGCGCATGTTGGCTGGGTTCTCAAAGGTCTTCAGTGAAAAAATGCTTGGAAATTCGTTGGAGGCTGCTAGAAGGTGGTAACTGACAAGGATGGGGTGGCGGCCCTGAGTCGAGACCCACCCAAAAGAGGGAGATACTGATACGCGATACCTCGGAGATCGTCATCATCTCAGTCCCGAGTTCAGAACCGAGTACTCGTTATGGAACGGAAATCCGACGGCCACCAAGTCATTTGCTGACGGTGAAGTTTTAAAATCATGAAAAAGTTCAATGCTGGTT
This sequence comes from Mycena rebaudengoi, assembly GCA_029282285.1. Taxonomy (NCBI): domain Eukaryota; kingdom Fungi; phylum Basidiomycota; class Agaricomycetes; order Agaricales; family Mycenaceae; genus Mycena; species Mycena rebaudengoi. Next base: position 19,449 of record JARJCX010000497.1, on the reverse strand, counting down.
CCGTGCCCCTCCAGGAGTCCAATGGTCCATCGCCGACCTAAGGTAGCAGCAGAACACGTCGAAAAATAAATAAAAAAAGTCGATTTTTAGAACGAGCTTCGTTGTCACCCGAATCGACACGCGACTCGATCCAGTCCAAGAAGAATGACAAAAAAATGCCGACTGAAAGGACAAACTGGTCGCACCGCTAGCGCAGCCACTGAGAAGTTGCCAGCTGAGAAAGGATGGTCAATGCTCCGGTGAGTCCGCACTGCGAGCCTATTGAATTTGCGAGTTATGCAGCTGAAGTAGCTTGGCTGTAGCGTGGAAATCGGGACTTAGAACGCAGTAGTGTTCTGGCGGTCTGGGCTGCAGGCTGATTGGCAAGGTTTGTGGTCAAAGCCCGTTAGTGGCGCGGCAACCTCCGAATCACTACGTAACCATACGATTAAATTTGGCTCGCAGCCACTACTGGCATTCAAGTTCGGCGCTCTCTTTTCTTCATCATATTATCTGATACTAGAGTTACCCGTGAATAAATTCACGGGGAAACAGTTAATTTTACCGGCTAGTGTAACTGTATTTTGGTACCCTCTCCGATTATCCCAGATGCGAACTGCTCAGTGTGAATTTTGTTTGTGCAACGGCTTGTCTCAACCAAATGTGCAACAGTCTCGACCTGCTGTTTGAGCTGTCTCACTCCAGCTGTTTACTCAACCTGACATTTTGGGGGCAGAGTACCCACCCCTTTCGTCAATCGTCTGTAGTGTGGTTCTGTAACAGCTCATGCTGCCATTTGTGAAATTTCCCTTGAGTCATTGCTCACTCATTCAGCTGTTATGTTGTGTAACGGCTTGTCCCCTTGGAGAACTGCTCCGTCGACTCTCTACTTGAGCAACGGCATGTCCCAGCTACTGACTGGCACAGTGGCAACTTCTACTCAAACAATGTCTCATCCCCAGTTGCACAACTTACAATCTTTCCAGTCTACCAGATCTTTCTGCTCGTCCCAGTTGGGAAACGGTCTGAGGCCGATTTTGAGTTGCATAGCAGCTTGTTTTGGCTGCCAACTGCCGTGCCCTAAGTTCTTCTTGAGTTGCTGCTTATTTATATCCCAGCCCAGCTGTCAGTTGTGTGACGGCTTGTCCTAGCAGCCACCTGTCTCAGTAGGAATTTCACATCCAGCAACTGCTCATCCGACTTTGCACAACCTCTCGTGTTTCCTTTCTTGCAACACTTCGTCCATGGCCAATTCCTGACTGTGTCCACTCTAATTATCTGTTGAATTAGCTTTTTTTTCGAATAAATATGCTGCGCATGGTTCAAGCTACTGGTTTCTTCAAGTTCGAGATTTTGTTTTTGTGATTCACCTTGATTGTGCATGTTTAGCATCACCAGTGCCATTTTTCCTGCATGACTCTTTGTTCTTTTAACGCACAATCAGCACACTTAAATTCAGCAATGGAATAAAATGCCCTCGTTTGTCATCTTGGTTATTTTTCAGAACTGTAAAGTGTAATTTGTTGTGTTTGCACTCCACCTCTGGCGGAATTTAGAGAAATTCTGGCTGATCCACCTTCTAATCTTTCATGTCTCCCAGACCTCTCCCAGTGGCCCCTTCACCCAGTTCACTTGTAGATTTTTGACGGTATCAGTCTCCGAATAAGCTCCAGCTCAGATTCTCCCGTCCCGGATCTCCCTATTTTTTATCAATATTCCTGTCGCAGAAAGACAATTCATCATCCACGTTCAACGATGACATCGGCAGCAGAATCAACATGGATCCTTTCTTGCTTGGGTCTCACATCTCCTCAGTCCTGCACACTTTGATGCCCACCTGTTGATCTGCACCTTGATCAGATTCGCAGATAGCAGCTCGTGGCCCCGCACATAAAGTGCGGAGCAGCAGCAGCGCTGGCACCGAGTTAGGGGCTCATCCGGTGACGTCAGACCACCTTCCGGCGCTGTCCGTGATGGGATCGTGTGAAAATGATTGACGTTTGTCTGGCACCCTGATATTATATAGTAGACTAGAGTTACCCGTGAATAAATTCACGGGGAAACAGTTAATTTTGCCGGCTAGTGTAACTGTATTTTGGTACCCTCCCCGATTATCCCAGATGCGAACTGCTCAGTGTGAATTTTGTTTGTGCAACGGCTTGTCTCAACCAAATGTGCAACAGTCTCGACCTGCTGTTTGAGCTGTCTCGCTCCAACTGTTTACTCAACCTGACATTTTGGGGGTAGAGTACCCACCCCTTTCGTCAATCGTCTGTAGTGTGGTTCTGTAACAGCTCATGCTGCCATTTGTGAAATTTCCCCTTGAGTCATTGCTCACTTATTCAGCTGTTAACTACCAGATCTTTCTGCTTGTCCCAGTTGGGAAACGGTCTGAGGCCGATTTTGAGTTGCATAGCAGCTTGTTTTGGCTGCCAACTGCCGTGCCCGAAGTTCTTCTTGAGTTGCTGCTTATTTATATCCCAACCGCTGTCAGTTGTGTGACGGCTTGTCCTAGCAGCCACCTGTCTCAGTAGGAATTTCACATCCAGCAACTGCTCATCCGACTTTGCACGACCTCTTGTCTTTCCTTTCTTGCAACACTTCATCCATGGCCAGTTCCTGACTGGGTCCACTCTAATTATCTGTTGAATTAACTTTTTTTTCGAATAAATATGCTGCGCATGGTTCAAGCTACTGGTTTCTTCAAGTTCGAGATTTTGTTTTTGTGATTCACCTTGACTGTGCATGTTTAGTATCACCAGTGCCATTTTTCCTGCATGACTCTTTGTTCTTTTAACGCACAATCAGCACACTTAAATTCAGCAATGGAATAAAAATGCCCTTGTTTGTCATCTTGGTTATTTTTCAGAACTGTAAAGTGTAATTTGTTGTGTTTGCACTCCACCTCTGGCGGAATTTAGAGAAATTAGACGTTTTGCGCTGCAGCCATGAGAGCCATCTGATGGCTTTTTTGCATTGCGCAAACGGATGGCTAATGGCTTGAGCCACTTTTGATAACAACTTTTTTACCTACCCTGATGGGAGATGACGGGACCCAGTCCTCGTGTGCATGTGGAGAAAGACTCACCGATGGGTCTATCACTCAATTCTATAATGTTTTTCTCATTGTATACTTTTTATCCACAAAATGAACAAGACACCAGGTCTGATGTGACTAAAAAGACTTTGGAGAGTGCCTAGGGCCTCTTGGCGTTCTTACTGTGCACTTGGGCTACCTGTGAAAAAATTTCTTACAGCCACCAGCCATCCATTTGCGCAAACGCAAAAAAGCCATCAGATGGCTCTGATGGCTGCAGCGCAAGACGTCTATTCTGGCTGATCCACCTTCTAATCTTTCGCGTCTCCCGGACCTCTCCCAGCGGCCCCTCACCCAATTCACTCGTAGATTTTTGACGGCCGAATAAGCTCCAGCTCAGATTCTCCCGTCCCGGATCTCCCTATTTTTGATCAATATTCCTGTCGCAGGAAGGCAATTCATCATCCACGTTCGACGATGACATCGGCAGCGGAATCAACGTGGATATTCATCCTTTCTTGCTTGGGTCTCACATCTCCTCAGTCCTGCACACTTTGATGCCCACCTGTTGATCTGCACCTTGATCAGATTCGCAGATAGCAGCTCGTGGCCCCGCACATAAAGTGCGGAGCAGCAGCAGCACCGACACCGAGTTAGGGGCTCATCCGGTGACGTCAGACCACCTTCCGCTGTCCATGATGGGATCGTGTGCCAATGATTGACGTTTGTCTGGCACCCTGATATTATATAGTAGATACAAAGCGTGTACCCTCGGCAGTCCTCCGATTTATTCTTGCGCGACATCGACGGCCTTGCTCGTCTCCATACTTTCTTTTACAGCATCCACAAGGATTATGGTCTTCAGCGCTTCCAATCCGCTGCAATTTGGTTCCTCCTTCCCCTGGCAAACGCGACTAAAGTGTTGCAATTGACGCGTAAACGGGGGCACAGAGTCAACATGAGGCGGGGCCTCCGTAATGAGCTCATGTGTCCAGTCGCCCCCAGCAGGATAACGATGCACCCTCAGGTCCGGAAAGGACATCGTCCCTCGCGTGCCTAATATGGTATACACGTTCTCACCCTTGTAAGGGATCATTGGATTTTCGCCTGCTACATCCCGGAAAACCTCAGTATGTTCGGACCCGGATGATGAGCACGACCTACTGGCGGCCTCAAAGCAATGCGGACTCGCCGCCGCGTCGGAAAACACAAACGTCCCTACCATCCCGCTCTTGAACACCATCGTGAGTGCCCCTGTCTCTTCCACTGGAAATCCCCGCGTCGACGCGCCCTTTTCGCAGTATACGCGCAGGATGTCGCCGAAAAGGTGGCGCATCAAGTCCAGATCGTGCACGAGATTAATCAGGATCGTGCCCCCCACTCCCGGCTTCTGCGTGCCATTCTACGGGCGGCAAGAAATACGACGCGGGCTTCAGCGTCGTCCAGAGACCCTGCACCGCGAGGACTGCGCGAAATCTGAGTGAGTACATATCGAAAAAACTGAAGAGCGGCTGACTCACGACGCCCCAGGGTCCCCTCCTGCAGAAGCCGTTTCGCAGCAATAACGTACGGATTGAATCGCCGGTGATGCCCGACAAGTAGCTTGCATCGACTCTGGGCCGCAGCGACTACGAGCATTCGCCCGCTCGCAATATCTGTCGAAATCGGCTGGAATAATTACCCAAAATATTAAAAGCTCTTCAAACACGCAAGATTTTACACGACACGCACTTTCTCAACCAAAACATGTACACCGGCGTGGACCAGCTGGATGCCTAGGGGCACATGCGTCGCGTTCGGCGTTCCCAGAATCGCGCCGTCCACGATGACGCTCCCCTCGGACTTTGCTGCGAGCATATCCTCCACAGATGCGAAGCAGGGGATACCGTGATTCTCCGCCAGCACTTTTCCCCCTGGCATAGGCTCGACGATACAGGATAGCTTCACGAGGGACTCGTCGAGACAGTGTTGGGTGTGTCGGAGGCCAATCAGCTACATTCGCCATTTTAATTAATCGCTGAAGGCGCTAGGACACTCACACCACTGGCGCCAACAACGCAGATGTTTGTCCTCGACATGGTGAACGCGGAAGGACAGTGGTGAGACTGGTGACTTTCCTCAAGGACATGTCATTGTCAAAGTGGAGACAGGTTTCTCCGCTCACGTGGTCGCGATATTTCGATTTTAATTTACGCTGACACGCAACACGACGACAACCAGGGACTCCGGAGCGCTCGAGGTGATGAGTTGGAGAGGAAGAATTGAAGAGCCGACTAAAATACAACTTGAAGTATACAAAAGCAGACGAGATAGTATTATTCTGCCTTGAAACGCTTGCTCGAAGCATCCTGAGTGCTATCCTCGACATCGTCGATATTTCTCTTGCGGCGCAGAGAGGAAGTGGACTTGGGGGCGGGGTCGGGTGGGGAGGAAGTGGAAGAGGACGAGAGCGACGAAGAACGGCCGAACATGTGGGCTCGGTAGGTGGCTGAGGTGTATTGCGGTGGCAGCCTTGCCATCAGGTCGTCGATCGCCTTAGGATCCTCCTTGCCATCAGCGTCGACATCTGTGTCCCCTTCCTCGCGCTGCTCGCCGCTTCCGCCGGCCCCGACACTGGGTGCCCCCGTAGCCAGCGTGCAAGCGCCATATATCTGGAAGTCTTCCTCCTCGTCGTCGTCCGGGAAGTCATCTTCTGGATAGTACTCCTTGCCGACAGACCTGCACAGAGCCTGGTAGTGCTGGATCTCGAAAATTGTCTCCATGCCCACTGTCCGCTGGCGCTTCATCAGGATCTTCAAGTATTGTCGGGGGCTTAGCCCATTTTCCAAGATGCAGTCCGGATAATCGAGCCCAGCCGTCTCGATGGTATCGTGGCCAGGCTTGTAGACGCGACCATTCTTGATGTTCTCCTCCATCGCCGCGTCCTCCTCCATCATTTGTCGATTATCGTCCGCCATCTCCTGCATTATGAACGCGTTCTGCAAGGCTTCTGTGGCGATCACGTCCATTTCGCGCACTTTTTCTGTGGTGACCTCACAGAAGTAATCTCGCCCTTCAGTAGCCGGCCACCAGGGATAAGGTTCCTCGCCATCGCGCAACATTCGCATGACGGCCTTGTCGTGCTCGTAGAGGGCGAGGACATCCATTTCGTCGTACTTCTCTAGATGAACGCAGGCCGGATCTAAAGTGAGGAGGCGGCGAGTGAAGATGCCAGGAATGGGGAATCGGCGCGGTGTCTCATGGTATAGGCGGTAGTCGTGCGTTGCCTGGGCCATCCGGTAGCTGAAGGGGGCGGGAATGCGGTGCAGAGGGTAGATGGGTTTATACGGCTTGTCCGGGGTGGGAATTTCGAGGGGCTCAGTGATGAGCGGGACGTGGGTAGGCAAGAGGCGATGATCAGCATCTTCTTTCGTGATTTGCCGGGCAAGATTCACCACCGGGAAAGGTGGAACGTCGCGAGGAAACTCTGGAGCGCGATCATCATCTTCGTCGCCCACTAGGTATGAAAATGAGTACGAGGGTTGACATGAAAGGGAGAACACATACCGAACTGGTTGGGTCTGTACTGGTCGCCGTGATGCCCATATTTTGCTTCGGGGTAATAGAAGTCACGGACAACAATGTCGTGGGTGTCGAGCACTTCTTTTATGTCGCAGACATCTTGGGTGGGCGGAACGACTAGCTCGTACGGCTTGGGTGGGGCAACAGAGTCGAGGGGCACGGGATTATCGCTGACAGTCCTCTTGCGCAAGACGAGAGTGCCAGGCTGGGTCGTGGTGAATACCGACGATATTCCAGAGCCATGTATTTTGACGGTGCGCTGGTAGGCGCCGTCCATGGCGATGGGAAGAGAGAAATATGGGGTATTTTGCATCGTAGATGGGGTGTTGGTTTCAAGAGGCTGATCGACGCTACGCGCTTTATAAGACTACGCTTTGTCTATTGTCTCCAAGTGGCAAGGGTCAAAGCGTAGATCAAGAAGCGCGCAAAAAAAACAACAAGAGGCCCTTGCAAGCACGACTGCTGTTGGGCGGTCCATTAATTGCCGTATGGACGGAGAGTAGGTCGGACGCTGCAGTATGGTCGTATTTCTGAAGAAAGGTGAAAGCAAAGGAAGGCGAAAAGGCGTGAATCGTGATCCGATCAAATCCCATTACTTCGTGTTTCTCCGGAGCGACATAAGTAACTACCTCTATTCTACATTCCTAATGTCGCTGCTCATCTGGGATTGAGCAAGCTAATTCTACATTCATGTTCTCAAGCCTTCGCCCATATGCGCCTCTCGTACGAGAAACGCGCGTGCAGCGCAATAAAAGACCCCAGCAGCATCGTTCCTCCCGAGTACATCGTCACCGCTGTCCAGCTTCCGCCTGACGCAGCGAACACCGCCCCGCCGATGGAGGCGCCCGCCAATTGACCTAAAAAAACATGGGCAAAATGTATAATCGAAGTGCACAGAACAAACCCGGAGAATTGACCAGCACCATGAGTCCAGTGATCGTGGCGTGGTCGTGGAGCCCGAAGAGCTGCGCGCACACGACGGGGATGAGGCCGAGGAACCAGCACCCGACGAGGCCGTAGATGACGCTGAAGGCCATCACCGCTGCGTACGAGTGTGCAAACGTCCACAGGAGCAGCTGGGAGAGACCGCCGAGGAAGAAGCTCATAAAGAACATGTTGATCGGCTGGACGGCGCGAGGTCAGAATTCTCGAAGGATAAAATCGACAAGTGGATATGAAACGAACACCGAAGCGGTCCGACATGCGTCCGGCAAGGATCTAGGGGGCAAATATATCTATCCTGAGGGCGTAATTACTTGGGAAGAGCTTACGCGGGCCGATTCCACCTGCAGTAAAAATAAATGAGATCAGACGAGGAAGCAAAACACGAAGTACATACCCGACATGTTCATGACGACCAGGGGAGCAACAACAAGGAGGGATTTGGGATCAAGTGAGGGGACCTGGGACCTGGAGTACGGCGTGATGAAATAATAAGGCGTAAGGTATCCAAATATGCCGACGAAGACGCTAGCCGCCATGCTGTAGAACGCGGGGCCGATGTGGGAAGGCAGCCAGCGCTTCGGAATATCTTTGTCTCGAGGATTGCGGCGTTCAGCCATCATGAACCAGGCCATGATCCACAGCGCGGCGGACGCTGAGCTGTATGCTAGCATGGTGTTGCGGTAGCCCAGCTTGGAGAGGCTGCATGAACAGGCGAGTTAGCTGGACGGTCGCAGAGATACGAGAAAGGTGCGTACAGTGCTCGCACGACAAGGGATTGTACACCGCCGCCGATACCAGAGCCGGAGACAGCAATACCGGTTGCGAGGCCGCGATTGCGCAGAAACCACTGGGAGGGTAACGCCATGTATAACGGCATCGAAATGCCCATTGAAATCCCCAGCAGGCAACCTTGGAAAAGGAAGATCTGGTAGAGCTTCGTGGCAAAGGCAGAAGCCAGGAGGCACAGATAACCGAGGAGGCAGCTCAGGGCTATCATTCGCTGAAAAACAATTAGTCAGAAATCAGCGGTGCGTTTTCTTGAGAGTACCTTGTAGCCGTAGCGCTCGGCGATCCCACCGAATAGATATGAGCTGCAGGCCATTCCCTAATAACGCTGCATGAGCACTTGATTTAAACTGTACTGTTCTCGTCGACCGCCTCACCCACGCGAATAAACCACCGACGAGACTCAGATAGCTCAGGCGCGTGTCCTGAAACTTATTCGAGTGGTAATAGTCCTGGAAAACACCCCAGACCAGCCCCCATCCCCTGCGAAGTCAAATTCCAGGGACATTCAAGAACAGGGAGACCATCGGCATACATGCAGGTAGACGCCATAGTGAAGCACCCAAGGACGACGAGCCATGCGCGAAGTCCGCCGTCGGGGTACGTCCACTCGACAGCCGCGGGATATTCTTGAATACCCTGCGCGTCCTTTTCCTGGGTTGCCGGCGAGCCAGTGAGCATGGCCTCAGCGGGCAAGACCTGGCGCGACTGAACAACAGACAGATCGGACATATTGTAGGCAATTTAGCGAGAGGTTTGGGGCATTTAAGGCAGGGAATGCCTGGGATAAAACGTTGGCTGAAACGAGGCATAGTAGGATTTATCGGACCGTCAGACTGGTCAAGTATGAGCCGAAAGTGATTTGGGGTCTTCGTTGGTCCTTGAAGCGGCCCCGGGCCGATGGTCAATCTTCTGTTGCCATTGGTCTTCCGTCATATAACGTCCGATTAAGTCCGCAGAATCTAGCGCGCAGAACTACGCGAATTGAAGCCAGGCAAGTGGTTGAGACTTCTGAGGTGTGCAAGGCGGCCAACCCTGAACACCACAGTGACATGTGTCACAGTTTGTGACAAGCAAAAATAGTAAAATACTTATTAAATATTTCCAAAGTCCATCGTTATAGCAATAGGCTGACCATAGAGGCTCCGAGGAGGGCTCCAATCGTAATCCCCCCTCCTCTGTGGCCCACGGCTCCAGAAGAGCCCGTTCTACCCCCGACCTTCTCCGGAGTCCCCCCAGCCAGCGGCTGATTCCACAAGAAATCTGCATCCGATGCGTACACAGGGAAGTTGCTCTGTAAGAACGCAGCATATTTGCCGTCTGGATCCCCATAAATGGACGCGACCGCCGCAATATTTGGGTAAATTTCGCCGACAAGATCTTCCTCGCCGCTGTCGGCGGCGTGGACGGTCATTGTCATGTCCAGTGCGTCCTGGATCGTGGCACCATTTTTAGTCTTCATTTTCCAAGGATCCGAACTGGGGTCAAGGTATTTGAGGAGGCGGGCGTTGGTCTGGGGACAAGTCAGCGGATACGATGAGGTTTGCTATATATAAGCCTACAATCATCGCGCCGAGATTATAATTTCTATAGTGATAAGGGCGCGTACGCGCTGCTTCCAAGGGCTGTAAACTTTAGTTAGGACCTTTTTGAATGTGGAAAATTCGACAGTACCTGATCCCCAGTCGAATTGATTTGATTTTGGTAGATGCCCTGGAAGTACGTGTTCCCTGCGCGAATAGCGCCAGGGATGTCGTTCACGAGCAGCTTGAGCGCGATAAGCTGATTAAAGCAGAAAGATCCGTGATTGCTAAGCCCGTAGGTTAGTTAAGAAGTCTTCCCCTAGATATTGGGTACATACTTGGTTGACGCACACTCCTCGATACCCAGCTTATTGGTCTCTAGCCATTCCATGTACTTCTTCGACCAAGACACTAACTGAGAATCAATTTCGGGTGTCCAGTCAACACTCTTCCGTTTCCGGAGAATGAGTATTCCCGACACGATCTTAACGAAACCTTTCAGATCGCTGCAGGCAGTTCAGAAACCCGCTCAGTAAAACCTATATGATGGCTTACAGCACTCCGGTACGTTCTCCTGTTCCCGGCTCAGTACGCATGTTTATGGCCCATGAAAACGGGCTACACACCTACTTGCCCGTCCGGACCCCGCCACATCTGGGCGTAGTTTAAATTTGGATTCATTCCGGTGGAGTTATCGAGGAACCAGGCATTCACGAATTTCACTGTATGCTATGATGATGACGGAAAAATAGGGACACCGAGAAGCCGACGAACCGATATTCTTGGAATAAACCGATGAGGTTTCGTTTTGAAACGAGAACGCCAGTGCATTGTACAAAACAGCGTCCGAGAAATCGGAGAAATCCAGGACATTCTTGATCGTGAGACGGTCTGGGTTGAACTGTCCGTCGCGATTCACGTATGGGCACGTCACCCAAACTAAATTCGAGGTTAGGCTATTATCTCAATAAGAGAAAAGATGCGGATACTTTGCTCCGGGGTCAGAGCGGTAGTATTGCCTACACCTGTGCAGTTAGGCCACCTGCTGTAAACGGTAAGAACTGACGCGGGATACCAAAAGAAAATATTTACTATGGGGCCCAGCTCATATAGTCATTCTTGTTCCCACTGGGAGCCAGCATCGGTTTATCCGTTACACCTAAACAACGGCGAGCTGAGTCGCTGATGGATGGACGTGAGCAAAACTTACTCCAGGGCCCTTCAGCATTTAGCTTTTCGGCCCAGTTCAGAATCGTCGCCCTAGCACCACCCACTGTGTTGGGAAAGTCTCCCGCCACGATGTAATTAGGGTCCACGAAATCATTTGCGTAGCTGTAGAATGGGACAACATCGACGGCTTGAGCAGAAACAGTCAAGATAGAATATGCAGCTAGGAAAAAGGAGAAAAAGAGTGCGGATGGCGACATTAGTCGAGGGGTGACTGCCAGAATGTTTGAGGCTGTATATACCGGACATTCAGGGATCATTTGACAGATCGGCGGCGGGCACTCCTGAGCCATTACAAAGCCAAGGTTGATTTTATGAGGAGACCTTGGGTGCGTTCATCGAGTCATTCGACGCAGATACCATCGCCCAACGCAAGTTAGTCCACCACCTTTCGTCAGACTGGCACACTGCTTGCATCCGCCGGCCGGATATTCGGTGCCTTTCAGCGTGAAATGGCAGCTCGGCGCGAGGGATATCTGGGTGATCCTGGGGTGATCCAAACCGTCGCAGACGCGTCACCCAAGGGGCGACCACTAATCGGTGAATTCAACTAGTGCTGTCGTCTGTTGTCGTCTACTATTTGTCCTTCTTTGGCTTTCATGCACGTGAGCTCGCCATTCCGCGGCGATGCGTTCATATACATGCGTAAAACCAGCTGCATGCAACATGTTTTAGCCTGTAAACTCCTCCTCCATCGCTCCCCGGGCACCTGAAGTTGAGCGAAGCCTTTCAGGCCTCTCATCGGCACTTGCCGCTCACGTGTATTACATCAATGATCAAAGCCAAATAGTGGAGGTACTGGTCGCCCCCTGCGTCACCTGTTACCCCTCCCCAACCCATGCTCTATGCTTATGTTTTATTTTTCTCTCTTTCTATGCTCTTTCTATGCCCGTTTGTCGCTGTGCGAAAGTTTTTCCCTGGACGATGTTTTTTTCCACTGGGTTTACACGCCAGGGTTTTTATTGCATCGTAACATGCATTTTCTAGTTTAGCCTCTCCTCCTCTTTATTTTGGCCTGTCGAAGTTACCTGCAGCCTAAGTCTTCTAGACGTAGATATGTAGTAAATCCATAAGAGTTGGGCTGTGGCAGTGCTAGAATGATCTCGTCCCAATCGGGGTTCCAATAACCCCTTTCGGTTTGCTTAGTTTTCTCTTTGTCTCTGCGCCACTTCTGGCCGCCTCGTCTTTTACCTTATCCGGGAGTCCACGCTCTGAATCAAGTTGTGCGACAAAGGAAGATGGAGTCGTGGCTTCGATGGCCACCGATTTGGGCCGTTCCCACAGGCCACGACCCCCGCTCTTCGGCGCGCTTTGACTCTCGCTTTGCTAGTGGCCAGGCAACGCGGGCACGCGGCAGGCACTATTTAAGCTGCCCGAATGTGAGCTTACCTCCAAACCACAATGTCATCCATTGCGAGCCTCCCAATTCTTGTCCTGGTTCCTAGCCCAAGTCAAACAGAGCGCGAGATCGACCGACGCGTTCTTCTTGACATCGCTACTGACCGCGAGGGCCTTATAATGAGCGATAAATCGATAGAGGAGATCCGCCAAATCTTGAAACTTCGAACCGGGCCGATTGCTGGGTATGTATCGTCCTTCGTCGACAATTGCCCTGTATCTGAAGTCGTATGCATCACAGACATTGGCTGCACCATGTGAAGCATCGCTCAGATGTTAATCTTCGTGATGCCACTGCCCGAACGTCTATGTTGATTCGGAGAGTCAACAACGAGAACAAGGGGGAAGAAAGTGGCGGCGTCGTACGCCGCGTGCTGTCGGTGTCGTCCCTCAGTCAGACGCCGATGGCCAGTATCCAGAATCGAATGGTTGTTGGGCAGGACGATGGTGGTCTGAGTGTGTGGGGCACCTTCGTGCTCAGCACTCCCAACAAGCTCATCTCGCCGCGTCCGCTTGGTCCCACCCACATCCTCGTTGTACATACCGATCCCGTTGCCGTCTCCCGGTCGGGAAAGACCACATTACCGCGTCGCCGGCCAAATGCAGACGGTGGCAAAGCCCCGTTTGCGAACATAGACATCGCGATCAACGACCTCCTCTTCACCTTAAATGTGCCCAATCTCGTGTCCCTCGACGGCCGGTCCGCGCTCCCAAAGCGCCTGCACAAGGAGCTTCCGCGCGCGCTCATCCGCGTCCCCCACATGGAGACGTTCCACGAGCTCGTCGTTTACCCTCCACACAAAGAACCAGGCGGAGCTCTTCCGCAGTGTGGTTCCCGAGTGGATGCGCGACCTCATGCACCCTCTCCCCGCCTCGGAGCCGACCGTCACCCCCCGTCCCTCGCACCTGGAGCCCGGCACCGCTGTCTTCTCCCCCAAAAAGCAGCGCAGCCACCGCACGCTCTTTGGGCTGCTCTCGTCCTCGGCCAGCTCGATGTACAGCGTCGACTCCTCGCTCTCCTCGGGATCCGCGTCCATTTACGAGTCCTCCAGCACCGCTCCGGAGCGGACACTGGACTCCATCGCGCAGGAGATCATCGAGACGCTACCGACGATGGTCGCCCCCGATGTGCCCAGCGACCCACTAATGGCCGTCACGGCGCAGCTCAATGCGCTCAAGACGAACCTTGAGTTCCTCGGCTACTTCGGGCAATCGGTATGGGACGAACTGGAGGCATGCCGCGAAATATTGATCAGGGCGGTAGTGTGGAAATCGAAGATGGCTGTCGAGGAAGAGGAGTAGATGAAGGTAGAGTTAGTATTGAGTTGGGTAAGTATGTAGCATTAGCACTTAGTATGTAGCAATTATACCTTGATAAGTAGAGTTCCGATATAATGTATATATTCCACGTATCATGAGCTGGCTGACGAGGAAGGAATAAAAATAAGTAGTATCTGTGTAGAGCCTGCTGTTCTAGGACTCGTCACTGGAACTGGGCTGCTGGGGTGCTGGTCGTGCTGGCAGAAGGCAGAGGGCCAGAGGCCGCCCTCCTTCATCATTATCGTCCAAATCCGGATTGATCCGCTTTCTCTCTCTTTCCACTACCACCAGCTCCGAACAGCTTCGAGCCTGTATCAGCCTGTATCTCGCTGTGGCCTTCTCTGCAGCGCCGTATGAAGATGTATGGACTTGTACGAGTCGCTCAATTTCTTTTAAAAATCAAGTGGCCGCCGCGGTCAGGAGGGCTGGAGTCAACAAACTTTCGGTCTTCAATGCCTCCGACGCTGCACAAAGTTCAAACGTGGGCTGGCCGCTCTCCACTCCTCGGTTTTACGTATCGGACTCCTGACTTCGTAATAACCCTGAGCGGAAGCGAGATTAACTCCCAGGCCGACCTCAAGTTCGGTGCTTGAAGACGATCCCTGAAACCTATATATACTGTTATTACCTTGGCCTTGGCGCGGGCTGTTTCGTTCCAGCACTGATTTCGTTGGAACGACTTGAATACCCTCCATGCTCTTGTCGCCATTCTTCCTAGCCGTCTTCTCTGACATCTGGATCGACTCTGTGCAAGCAACCAAATATGTTCCTCATGTTGTTCCCTTCGACAGCTATGCAAATGTTTTCGTTGACCCTGATTACATCGCGGCGGGCGTTTTTCCCTCGTACTGCAGGCGGCGCCAAGGTCACGATTCTGAAATGGGCGGAGAGGCTAACTACTTATGGGCCCTGGAGTAGGCGCCGATCTCTGTCGATGTATCGCTAGTCTAATTCAGCGTCCAGCGGTTACGGACAAGTCAATGTTGGCTCCCAGTGGGAACAGGCAGGACTACATGAGCTGGGCTCCATAGTGCGCGTTCCTCTTTAGTTATTTGGCTCAGGCGTTTATTGCTCCAGTTGGTGGCCGAACTGCACTGATGTAGGTAATGCCACGGCTTTGACACCACAGCAAAGTGAGTTTTATCCCTATATTGCGGTTGGAAGGGTGTGCTGACCTTCGAATTAGTTTGGGTGACGTGTCCGTATGTCGAACGCGACGGACAATTTAACCCAGACCGTCTCACCATCAACAATATTGGTGCTTTCTCCAACGTCTCCGACGCCATCTTGTACAACGCCGTAGCGTTCTCCTTCCTCAACGTGTCCTCCTCGAAATACTCCAAGAATGTCGGTCTGTGCCCTTCTTTCGTGCCCGAATTCCACATGCTTACCGCGATTACAGTGAAATTCGTGAATGCGTGGTTCTTGGATGCCTCCACCGGAATGAACCCGAATTTAAACTACGCGCAGATGAAACGGGGTCCGAATGCGGAGGGTGTGTCGCATGTCCTCCCTCCATGGAGATATTCGTGCTTATATCGACATAGGACAACATACCGGCGTGATGTGAGTAAGCTCTTTATGTGGGTTTGACGGATTCCTGAACTGCCTGCAGCGACCTGAAAAGCCTCGTCAAGATTGTGTCGGGCATCCTCCTCCTTAGAAAATTGAAGAGTACTGACTGGACACCTGAAATCGATGCCCGGCTGGTGTCCTGGGCGGAAAAGTACATTGGATGGCTGGAGACCAATCAGCTGGGTGTTGGCGAGTGTGCATCGACGAAGTACGTATTAAATCCGTGGGCCAAAACTGCGGCAACGCAGCTAACGAACTCAGTAACCACGGGTCTTTTGCTTCAATCAGCTTATCGCGCTAAAGCTGCTGGTGAACGACATCCCAGGCGCTATCTGCGCAGGGAACGCCTACTTCCAAGGCATATACCAAAATCAAATCAATTCCACTGGGGACCAGGTATCGCTGATGTTTCCCCACGCACAAGAACGTCCTGACCATAATTCACAGCCATTGGAAGCGGTGCGTACCCGGCCATACCACTACCGAAATTACAATCTCGCTGCGATGATCGTAGGCTCACAAGCCTTTCCTTCTGTATCCCTGCTCACCTATCCCCTAGACCAATGCTCGACTTCTCAAATACGCAGACCCCAGCTCGGATCCTTGGAACACGAAGACGAAGGACGGTGCCACGATCCAGGACGCCCTCGACTTTGCGATGACCACTACCGCAGCCGCAAGCGGCGAGGAACACGCTGTCCGCGAGCTGTACCCCAATGTTGCGGTCGTCGCCTCCATGTACAGGGATCCAGAGGGCAAGTACGTCGCGTTCTTGAAGGACAACTTCCCTTGTATGGATCAGATGCGAGTTTTCTGTGGAATCAGCCTATTGCTGAGGGTGCTGCGGAGAAAGGCACCTCTGCCAGCTCTTCCGGCGCATCGGACCGCAAACTGCGAGGAGGGGAGAAACTGTCGATGGCTGTCCTTGGAGGTGTTGCTGCTACTAGTACCTTGTTGCTCCACAGCCTATAATGCACTGCTTTCCTTTCCGTTGGCTCCAGAATATTTATGTTGCGAGCCCGAGTCAAGCACTGCTTGAGTACCCTCCCCAGACAAGCCTTTATTTGTCCTAAGTTGGATCCGGGCGCGATAGCGTCTGTTGGTTAGTCAGCCCCCCGGATTCCGCCTTTTGGGCATCCATGTTCTCGAGGCCACATGCTCTCTCTTCAACCTAGCCGTCCGAAATCTTGTCTGTAGCACGTTATTAATTGCTAGGTTCGAGTCCCAGCGCGACATTGATCAAGGAAATTCGGCCCTGAATCTCTCGGACACGCTGCAGCCTGCGTCCTTGCTTAAAGCTTTCGACAAGTTATCTACACCTCTCCTCATGGCGCCGGTCCCTGGCCCGTCGAGGACAGCCAGCACGAACTCTGCCTCCGCTGCCACTAGTCGAACAGAGGAGGACGAGGAGCTGCGGCCGTATGTCATTGTTAGCGACATTGGCAAAGGCAGTTTCGCGACAGTCTACAAGGGTTATCATGAAGTGCGTGCGTCGTTTCCACAGAATTTGCCAGTGCTCACCGGTCTGCCAGGACAACCACAACCGGTCGCAATCAAGACCGTCCTGCGGCAGAAGCTCTCTGCCAAGCTCTTTGAGAACCTGCAGAGCGAGATTCAGATTCTCAAATCGCTCTCGCACCGCCATATCACCAAGCTCATTGACATAGTGGTATGCCACCCACTCAATTCTCGCTATTTCGGTCTGACTTGCCCGCAGCGCACAGACCGCAATATATACCTGATCATGGAATATTGTGCTGGAGGGCGACTTGACCAAACTATATCAAGAAGCGCGGCCGTGTTGAGAGTCTCGAATATGTGCCGTCAGAGGGCGCGGCTCCCCAATATTACCCGCACCCGCGAACGGGTGGCTTGGACGAAATCGTCGTCCGAAGTTTCCTCCGACAACTCGGTAAGTCTGCCTGCAAATTCGTGTTCATCCCATTCGTGTTCATCCCTGACTACGAGCTGCAGCCCGTGCCCTCAAGTTCCTGCGACACCGGAATCTAATCCACAGGGACGTGAAGCCTCAGGTGCTTTCATCCACACTATTGATCGCACATCTATTTATACCACACATTCAGAATCTTCTGCTTCACGCTGCGCCGCCGAGGAGCTCGCCAGAGGTCACCCTCTCGGCGTCCCCATCCTCAAAGTTGCGGACTTTGGCTTCGCGCGCTCGCTGCCAAATGCCATGATGGCAGAGACATTGTGTGGTTCTCCGTGAGTCACCGATGATTCTCTCGGTTGCGACTATTTACTCACTGTCTCACAGGCTCTACATGGCGCCGGAAATCCTGCGGTACGAGAAATATGATGCCAAGGCTGACTTGTGGTCAGTCGGCGCTGTATTGTGAAATGGCTGTGGGAAACCGCCATTTCGTGCCGCCAATCACCTTGAGCTGCTCAAGAAGATCCACAGTCGAAAGGAATCAAGTTTCCGGACGAGGATCCCAAATCGCAGTCGGCGCGGGCAGGCGGTGGCGGCAGCGAGGAATTGCCTGTTCCCCCTGACGTTAAGAAGCTCATCCGTGCCCTCCTGAAACAGAACCCAGCGGAGCGGGCCAGCTTCGAAGAGTTCTTCGGCAGCACCGCGCTTGCAAAGTCCAAGTTCCCGCGCCCTCCAGAGCCTTCCCCGTCGCCATTGAATTCTTCCGGAAACGGTGATGAAGAAGGCGCCCAGGGCGGCCCTTCGATCCCTGCTCACCATCTGGTCATACCGCCCGAGGTTCTGGATCCCAATGCCATGATTCCACCGAGCAAATTCAACTTCAGGGAGCCTCGGGGAGAGAATGGTAATAGTGTCCCCCGGATCCCCGTCGCTGCGGGGGTTCCCTCATCGCCGAGGTAGATTTTTCCTTCTTTCATCGTGGTATTCACTCACACGTCGACAGCTCTACCTCCTCGCGCGACAAGGTCCCGTCGCCTGGGGAGAAAGCCAGGCGGCCCTCAATTCCCACGAATTCGTCCCCGCTGCGAGTTCCCAGACCTCTCTCGACAGAGGGCTCGTTCATTCCCGGCGAAACTGAGGAAGACGGCATTCTGCGGCGCGAGTATGTCCTGGTGGGCGATACCCGTGCGGTCGAGTTTAATCGCGCTGTCGATGGTGAGTTTGCTATCGGCACATATTCTTCCCTTGCTCAAATTGCGCGCAGAACTCAGTGCAGCGCCACGACGGACCCCTTCACGATCGCAAAATGCCCCCGACGCCATCTACGGAGGATTTTCCCGACTCCCCTCTCGCCAATAACAATACATCCTTCCCCCCTCCTCCAAATCCCGTCGCCCCGTCACTCTCATCCTCCCCCTCTAGTGTCGCCTCGCGTGCCACGTCCAACGCGCTCAATCGTGCCCTTAGTCTTGCGCAGAAGAAACTCTTTGGAGCATCAACTCAAAGAAGGGCCTCTTCGTCCCGCGACAGCGCCCCGCCGTCTCCCCGACGCACCCATATAATAGCTCTAGACAATGATGGGGAGCGCGATCCCTTAGAGGACGAGCTCCTAGCTTCCTTGGAGGAGCTTGCACAGAAGACATTTGTTCTAACAAACTGGGCGGACGAGATGTACGATAGTGTAAAGGCTGTCCCGCAAAGTACGCTTTTCATATTATTACTGCGGTCCATGATCGGCTGACGCCCGTTGCAGAGCCGCTACCTGACCCTACGCGGTTCACCAAGCGGGAGGGCGAGGCGGACAAGCATGCGCGGCGGCGGGCGGAGGAGGAAACACGCTGACATGGAGGCGGAATACAACGCTGTCACATGCGTCGCGGTGTACATGCTCACCATGTCGTTCTCGCAGAAGGGCATCGACAAGCTGCGCAACCACCAGGAGCACATGAAGATGCGGCACCCCGACGGCGACTTCGTCGTGAGCGAGGGCTTTGATGATGGTTCGTCGTTGTCTTACCGGATGTATTTTATGCTCATTGCGCGCTCTTAGCATTGACGTGGTTTCGAGAGCATTTCATCAAGTGCAATGATCGTGCCGCACTTGTCAAGACGTGGCTTCCGGCGCATACGACGGGGCTAAGAGCTGGCTTGACCAGCTCGTATATGACCGCGCTCTCGTCCTTGTATGTTACTTAATTCGTTCCTGA
>JARJCX010000496.1:0-63402 GCA_029282285.1 Mycena rebaudengoi | reverse complement strand
TTTGCTCCGCTACGTGGCATTATACGATCTGGAGCCCGCCGCCTTTTGCAACTTTTTCGCGCTTCGTGGGTCTGCTATCGATAATATCAGGGACGTGCGGTTTGGTCGCTTCCCGGATTGGGACAGGAACTTCGAGTTGGATTTGGAATGGTTTAAGGGTCGGGATATTCGCGTTCGTACCGGTGTCGATTATATTCCACCTAGTTGGATTTGTCGAGACTAAATGTTCGATTTTGTCGTTTGTTGCTTGTATTGCGTTTAAATAATAATAATAATAAAAAACATGACCGTTAGCTTGTGTATGGCTATTACCGACAGTCAGGTTATCCTCGAGAAGCAGGTCCGTTGGCAGTGCTGTTCTGAGCACGGTTACGAGCACGGTTCTGACGGTTGATTTGTATCGGCACCGATCAGAACCCACTAGAATCGGCCTCCGATTTTGACCAACCACTTTTGAAACGCAGTTGTTTAGCTGGTTCTCGTGTCTATCTCAAATTTTCTCTTCTCGATAAATTATTTATTTTATATCTGGTATGTGCCCTCTTGTGCCAACTATACATTGGACTTCAAAACTCTTCACTGCATCCAAAAGGCACGCCGTACCGCGTTCGACTATTATTATGCAAGCGTTCTCCTTGGCCGTCGTGCGTATCCCCGAACCCTCATTTGTTGTCCTTCACCTCACGACTATCTAGCGGATCGATAGTTTTATAATAATTAATAATTAATCGTATTTGAAAGAAATTATCAGCTAGGACAGAGTACAAGGAACCGGGTACTCTGACTGCCCCTGTGTTCAACATGCAGTGATCCGTCGTATTAACGGACCGGTTAGCTGTCCGAGTCGGATCATACCGCTATGGTACTTGATCGATATCCTTGATCTCCTAAATTGGGAAAGAAATCAGGCTTGTCTACCTTGCACGAACTTTTGCTCCCCCTCACGACAAAAAAAAGAAAAAAAATTGAAATGCATTCTCCATCACTCTCTAAACCATTGTGTACATGTCTCAATTGTATATTGTTCATTCTGTCGCCGTCAAGCAAGGTTTTGACCCCCAAGTAACGTCGTTTCACGTGATCTGTCACATAATGCCTCTCGAGATTTTGATTTTGTGCTGGTATTTTGCTTTGTGCCCTTACCATTGGTGCGTACGTTCGGTTTCGTAGCCTTATGTGGACTGAATCTCTGTAGTGATATCATGCCGTTTGCCTCTCTTGTGTACGACGTGGCCGTCGACTGTGTGATTGAGGCGATCGGCTCCAGTGAATACGATTATATTGCTTTCGTACGAAGACGTGCTGCGATCCTTCACGTTTCGAAGCCATGGAGGGATCTCGCACACTCTGCCGCTTCCCTGTGGACTCATATCGTCCTAACTCCTCGCCTTCCTATATCGACGCTGCGACTTTGGATGGGTCGGACTAGTTGTACCCTAGCGCCGTTGGCGTTGGAGGTCGCATTCGTCGACGTAGATTTATACTATAATAAGGGGAATCCTTCGGCTCGACTACTGGCCTACGCTCGTCGCGCTCTTCCGATTATATTCTCTGCCCCGGGACGTATTCAATCGCTGATTTTACGCATCGATGACGCCGCTTGCTCGGCGTATGTTATGGAGTTGGTCGCTTTGTTGCCCGTGACGATCATCAATCGTGTGCGGTTCGAATGCTGCTGTCCGTTGCTCGGAATGTCTGTCGGTGGCATCGGTCTCACTGCTTATTTGGCCCTTCCGCTATTCCTCAACGGTGGTCCAACGCTCACGCATTTATCGCTGCGATCAGTAGGAATTCAATGGGATTCGTTCGTTCCTATCGCATCGCTGCAATGTCTAGAGCTTCGAGACGTGGCATTTCATGGTCTTCCATCGCCGCCGAAGTTTTGGCAGGTGTTACGCGGGACGAGACAATTGCTACGACTCTCTTTGATTGGGTCGCCGGTCGTTTTCATCGAACCGTGCATCGAATCTCGCTCATCGACAACTCTCGCGGCATTGGATTTTCTAGAACTGGACTTCAAAGGTTCAGCAGACATGGCGCGTCTGGTGGCTCAGCTGCAGCTACCAGCTCTTCGCAAAATGGTCTTGCATCTCGGAGATTATAATCTCGATGCACTACAGGCTTGTGTCCTTGCCAATCCTTCCATCTTTTACTCCGCCTCGGAAGTCGTGTTGGCGGGCCGTATGTGCGGCCCCGTCGCTGCCTTTGTTCCCGGACATCTATTCTCTGCCTTCGACTCTATTGATAGGCTAGATTTGCAGGCCGTCGACCCCTTTATCTTCCACGCCACGGTTCGTTGTATGGAAATGGGAACATTTACCAGGTCGACCGATGTCGACTTGTTGTGTAAACTGGCATATCTCACTGTAGGTCAGGTGTCGGCAAAGGCGCTCCATCGCTTTGTCGAATGTAGGATAGAATCTATGTCCTGCAGAAGCCTCTATCAGCTTACGTGGATGTGCCCGGAAGCTCATTGGGGTAGGCTCGACACTAGGCCCTTTGTTGATAGGTTGGCACTGCACGTTTTACTCAGCGTCGATTCTCGTCAAGAGTCGCGGATGCCGATCACTTCGTTGACCTACGCGGAGGATGGATACGAGCAGCTTTAGTTATTTTACTGAGCTTGTGATGATTTATTGTATGTTGTCAAATTGAAGAGAAGTTCGTGCTACTGATTGGACCACGGACAAGTCATATCGTCCCTCAATCTCTTCTCGAAAATTATCATTTTATGGCTACCGGGTTTTGGAGTAGATTGACGGGTTATTTTGTTTTATTTCATTCCAGTGCTCGAAGAATTGATTATTTACAATACGACGTTAACTTGATGAGTATGGATGCGGCATATCTTATGATGCGTGATAGCTGGTGATAATTTCGAGACGTTTAATCACTATTCGCTCGTTGAGCCCTGTATACTGAGTGATTAGGTTTGGCTGCAATCGTTGAGGTGTACGTGGTACCTTGAGAGACGTAGCCTCGTAATTGATGAGGTTGTGATAATATCCTCTGCCCTGGCAAGGCGGCCCCCCTAGACTCCATATAGAGGAATGACAGCCGTCATATATTCCTTCCGGTATTTCTTCGTTGTGTTGCAGGAGGGGTACAAACAACCCGGCGCCGTCGTGTAGCGTTCGTATTGTTTGCGGACACGACGTGTTCCTGTAACACAAGTGGCGAATTGGAGATGCTGCTGTGTCTGGAGTCGACTGGAATGTGAAGCCACGGTGGCGATACTTTTGTAAACATCCCTCCAATGGTGAGTTGTTCGTAGAAGTGTCGTAAGACGCTGCTGATGGAATTCCGATGCGATTTAGTGTAAGATTAGGGTACGCGCAGTATATTCCGAGGCTGGATATAAAGTTCATGACCGTGGTAGAGTGAAAGTGCCATATCGCCGATGTCGCGTCTTCCCCGACGCACGTCATTACGTTGATATTGCACGCGCTGTTCGATCCTGACAGCCATCGTACCGTTGTAATGGCGGCGTTGCCGTATTTCACGCCGTTGCTGGTGGCTAAGATTTTGCAACTGAAGTGCAGGTCGAGAAGTGCAAGTAGAGTGTCTTCCTGTGATGCGGGTACATACAAGTCGAGGTCGTCGGGTTTGAAATGCCCTCCGCAGAGCACTGTGAGTGGTAACGATCCTGACACGAGACTACGAGTTGTATGCAGAATTCGCAGGAATACGTTGGTTTCGCCGACAAAGATTCGTAAAGCGTGGTGGATCCTGCAGCGGATATAGTTCCCTGCCTGGTCGTGTTGGCTGTTGTATGCGACTCCTTCGTCGTCGTGTCGTATGGCGGCTTCCCTGAGATGCGATATGTGCTCGAATACTGGTAGGTAATTGTGGAGTTCTGCGCAAATATTATCGGTTCGGTGCCCGTTGAGAGTAAACAGATCTTACGGGATGTACTGTTGGGTGCAAACAAGTGGTTGATCTTGCAGTATTCATGTCCTTCGTGCGAGTGCAGCTCGTCCCTATGGGCGCGGTGCCCTATACTGCGCCAGTAGTCTGCGAGTACTTCGTCGTCTTCGCCTATTCGGTTATTAATGATAATCATGGGTCGTTAGGATTTTTATTTTTATTTTAAAATAAAAGAGTTAAGCTCACTGTGTGTGCCTTGGATATGAATAAGTGTTGGCGGGTAGCGTTTCGGGTGTACATCAGTCCAAGGAATGCCTTGTTTAGTTGCTGTTGAAGACATTACAGGGTGGGACAACGAAACGGTTTCGCTGAGACTTTTACCTTGTTTTAAAGGCCCTTGCTTTGCACAGTACCAGTTGCGAGGTGTTTTAGTCAGAATAAGCGCTAAGAATTTGATATAAATCTTTCATTAGCGATCCGGATTTTACGGGCCGCTTTTGCTGACTGCTCGTTTTTCCTTCCAAACAACATGCAAGGCGCGAGAGCACTGGCCTGTTCCCTTTTATTTATACGACTTGTTCGATGCTCGCCCACGGCTTGTTCAGCGGATTCACTGCGAGGCAGCTTGTTTCTTTGATATCATCTGGGCGTGTACTCTCTCTGGCCACTGCTACAAATTCTCGTTGCCGATGGGACACTCTTCAAGCATGGACGCACCCTTGTCTATATCGCATACCGCTGAAGTTAATGGTGGTGTAGTTTCAGGTATGATACCATTTGCACAAGTGGACCGCGGCTCATCGAGTCCTCCTTCACACAGGCCCAACCTTCGCTGACCTCCCTGACTCGGTCTTGCTGCACATTATTCGTTATGTCATCTACGGATATTCACTGAGTGATCGGCATGTGCTCGTTGCTGGCGTTTGTCGCCGTTGGCTCCGTGTGTTCGATCGCGTTCGTCGGTCGCTGCGTGAGTCGGCTTGCGCTTCGGTGGCGACGGTGGCTAATTTGAAGATTCTCAGGATGTTATATCGATCGTCTTCCGTCGGAACTTTTATCTGCCATATTTTATGAGTCTCTAGGAAATCTCCGGGACGATCCGCGTATGCTTGGCTTGCGCCGACGCAAGCTCGGCAAAGTCTGTCGATCTTGGCGTTCGATTTCGAGGCGCGACCCTCTTTTGTGGTCCTTCATCTTTGTGGACAATAGGACCTCTACAGAGAGTTTCGTTTGGCGAGTGGCTCAAAGCGGACAGTCTGACGTGGCTTTTCATTTGGATTTGCTGCCCTTCCATTATTCCCATCGATCCATTTCATCGTACATCCATCGCATCTTGACGACGATGGCGCCAGTACTCCCGAGGTGCCGCAGCTTCGCCTCAAGCTCTACCGATTTAATCTCCAGCACTCTGCTATTCGAGGCGTTGGCGCAGCTCCGGTGTCCTCTCTTAACCCATTTGGACATTCGACTATCCCCGACGTCTATGTTATCCCAGATTGCCCACGACATCCCTTTCCCTGTACCATTTAATGATGATGTACCGGCTCTGACGTCGTTGCGTTGGAGGGGTGGTATCGCAATTTGGCAGTTACCGCGGTTGTATGAGAATTTGGATACGATAGAACTGGAGGATCTATCGTTTGCTTGTGTCTTATCTGATGTTGACCTTTTCTCTGTCTTCAGGGCGGCCAGCAAGTTACGTGTTTTGGTGGTTTCCAACGTATGTTGTTACGAAACGTTGGCGACTGTCTCTCGGGCAGATAAGATACTGGCGGTATTACCGCGGTTGACCCATTTGCGTATCGAGGCGACCCTCGCTTACAATTCGCTCCATTGGATGTCACGGTTACGCGCGCCTGCGCTGCAGGTTCTATCCGTCGATGTGTCTCCCCGATATTTGGGAGTCTCAGAATTCATCGCAGCCTCGCGTCATTTGTTGGGCTCAGTCACCACCCTTATACTCGGCAATTCCTCCGTGTCGCACGACGACCTCGCTGGGTTTCTCTCGGCCGTCCCGAAATTGAAGCTATTGGACGGACGCACGGCACGGCGGAGTTTTGTGGACAGCATGTGTTGGACTGCCGCCGCGAGCATCACGCTCTGTCCGCATATAGAGTGTCTGGTCTTCGGGGACTCCCTTACTTCTGACGACATTCGCGATATTTTCGAGCCCAGGCCGCTCGGATCACCTTCCTCGGCGATTAAGGTTTATTCGCTGTCTCCGGTTGGCGTGGACGGGGAACTTGCTGTTCCCTTGAAGACTTGGATGGAGTCTGATGGAGTGTTTCGCGATGCAGAGACAGATGTTCCGGACTTATTCGCCGTGCGCTGTGATGTCGGAGGGTGATTCTCTTTTGTCCGTACCTATGGGTGTGCCTATGTTACATCGTGTTGTGTATTCCGCACCCGCACCCGCCACGCGTCTCAGTCCTTCACAAGGTTGGCTTGAGGTTGACGCTAACCCGCTTCGAGCACGCCACATACCTCCGAGTCTGGCCATCAGGACCTGCTCCCAACTTTCATAACCCGCGGGTCGAATTACACGCTCGCCTCGATGTATCCTCAAGCTTGTTCTCCGGATTTTGAGGTCTCTCGAGTCGCGGGGATAAGGCTTTGCTGGACTACAGTTGCACTGGCAGCCTCCGTCGCCCCGGCATGCTAACATCACCAAACATCCGCTTCTGGATAACTTCCAGTAACTTCGGTCCTCCGCTTCTTCAGTACTCCAGCTTCATGCCGCCTTTTCGCACGTTTGCAATTCTAACTCCCGCTTGTTTACGCGTCTGTCGCTGCAGCACTCGAGCGTCCGCTCCCTCGCCCCCCCCCCCGCTCCGCGCGCACCAGGGTAACACCCTTGAAACAGTACTTGCAGGCTAGAAGTTCAGCCCTGAGCGTTTCAGCCCACAGGGGCGCGTTATAGCCTCCGCCTCAAGTTCACGTCCAAGCATCCGTCGCCCAACCGAATCTTGTTGAATTCGAGCAATTTCTCGTGCGCCCTCGAAGTCGTCTCACGCCTAGCTGCGCTCGATGTCCGTTTTACATGCGAGGCCTCAGTCGACTGCTGCTTCCCATGCGCCCGGCCTCGCCGCGGCTCACAACCTTTCCCGCCCGCTTCTGGCCCTCTTCTGGCGCCTCCACGTTCGCCTCTTCGCCACGTCTCTGGTCGTTGCTGAGCCTTTTCGCGCGCAGTCTCCGAGGCTCCCGTATGCGAACAGCATCACCATCGGCGCCTCGGACGACTTCCAGCTTGGCATCTCCCCCGCCGTGTCCGCCCCGCCCTTGCCGCTCCTTCGTTCCTCATCCCCGTTATTGCCACACGTACATTCTTGCAATTCCCCACGTCGATGTACTCTATCTTTCCTGCCCGCCTCCCGCTACGTACTCGCGCCATAATACGTACCATTCTGGCATATCATTTGCGAACACTTGTTCGCTCTTGTGCTACGCTCCGCCGCTGCCCGCTCCCGTTCTTCCTTTTCTTCTTCTCTATACCCCTTCTCTCCGCTCCGCCCGCTCCTTTCGTCCATTTCTAACCTTCGCTCCACCTCTGGTGTGGGGTGGTGGGCTTGCATCTCTCGCATCCCACCTTTGGAGCTGTCGCTCTGGATGGGTTGAGTGGTTTGCTCGTTTGCACCACCACAGCAGAGCTGGCCCTTGCGCTCAGAGCCCGCTTCGGTCTCCCGCGCGCTGTTGTTTCAGACTCTGCCGTGACAGGTTTCGCCTCGGGCCTCTGGCCAGCGTCCCGTCCACCGTCCGCCACGTATCGCACAGCGCTAGCGCCCCGGGTGGCGAGCGGCGGAGCCGCGGGCTCTTTCCCCACACTTCGAATCTCTGATCTGCCCCTGTCGCTACGGCACTTTCAGAGATACGACGACGCCTCGTTTTCACGCGGGAAAATCGACGCTTTCCACTTATGATGTCTCACTATTCTTTTTCAAGCCCTAGAGTATCGACTAGCTGACATATCTGCAGTCGAGTTTCTATTGCTGATTAATGGTTCCGTAATTTGAATTCCTTTTCAATTTTAACGATCAGCTGGGGTATGTTTGCTTATTGAGCCTCATCACGGTGCTTGACTGACCTTATAAATCGGTTATCCGTTTAGGTGGTGTTCGTCTTTTATTTTCGCTTTCGCGTCTATAGGCCGTCAGACTTAATCTCTTGCGTCTACATGTCCCAAGTTTGCCAACGGTTTGATGTCGAGGAGCCATCACAGGTTGCTCGAGAGTCGAGCGCTGTGTGGATTGCACCAGGTGATTTCGAACTAATGCGTTTGTCGGGGGAAACGTTGTTGACGTCGCATCGCCGGATTAGGTGCAAACATACATGATATGGGCCGTCCTCTGCTATTTCTCATATTCCAACATTATTTCGGCGCTTTTCGCGACAATTTTGTTGGTGTCGATGTCCGGGCTTTGGCTGGTGTTTGCCGATTGTGGCGGTTCGTTGTATTGTATCGGCAAGTGCCTCGAGGTCAGTCGGGATACCCTGCTAAAACCGGTCCCGAGCTAATGAGGATCATAAGCAGTCGTCCGAGATATAAATTCACTTTCTGTGGAGTCTATGTCGAGCGTTTTCAGGCATGTCATAGGTTCCGTTTCGATCGTTCCTATGCGGATGACAGAGAGGAGGAATATATTGGGTTGGGTGTGTCGCAGATGGCGCGCTCAGATTTTGGCGGATCCGTCGATGTGGTCTAATATCTATATCGACAATCGGACGTCTCTCAATGACGTTGCGTGGTGGATCGGTAAAAAGCACACCACTCGACTTGACGATTTACATCAATGTCCTCACCTCGGGAATAGGACGGCGGTCCATTGAACGTTTTCCTCCGGAATCTTGCCGACGTCATTGGTCCCGCCCTTATTCGCTGTTCCGATTTGACCATTTACGCACGGGATGTCGGTTCGACGGAGGCGGTTCTAGGCGTTTTTGCGGAATCTGTCGCGTTCCGCATCCAGAGGCTAACTTTGGACCTCGAGTTAGGTTCTGTCGTGGATCAGGAGGATATGGAAGCGAGGTTACCCATGATTTTCAACGGCGACTTGCCTACTTCTGCGTACCCTCCAATTTAGCCGGGGCTACATTTCGTGGCCCACTGCGCTATTTTACGCCAATCTGGACACCCTTCATCTCACGGAACTCCCCTACGACTGCGCTCTATTTGACACGGACCTAGTCGCGCTGCTCTCGGCCACTCCTATCCTTCGCGTGCTTGCCGTTGGAAGCGTAGACTGTGAGGTGGTGGATTACGACCAACGCAACTTTCAGAGCGTGGCCACGACAGTTACGTTGGGATATTTGACGCATTTTAGATTTAGCGGTTCTCATCATGCCTCGCAGTGGGTTGCGTTGATTGATGCGCCTCAGCTGCGAACTTTGGAGCTGTCGATGGAAATGGAGGAGGACAACGTACAGGTGTTCGCCAGCGCGGCGCATCGCATACTTCCTGTCATCACAACGCTTATCTTCGCGGTGGACGTGTTCAGCTACCATACCCTTCTGGATTTTTTGAAGGTTTCTCCTAATCTCATTCGTTTGGATGGGCGTAACGCTGGTCCCGGGTTTGCGTCTGCTATCCACAGCATAGCGGTCGCGTTTGACCAGTTGTGCCCTTTGCTGCGGAGCGTGTACACGAGGAATTCCCTCGAAATGGTGCCGCTGTGCGACATATTCAACAGAAGAGCCTTTTCGTCTTATTCTCCAGATCTTCACTTGTTCATGCCCGTTTATTCGACGAATTATGCATCTAGGTTTCTTCTGTACGATACTTGGATGAATTCGGTCGGCGAGATACAGAGGACACCGATCAGTGTGGTCGACAGCCTGTTCCAGCAGGCCGCAATTACTCTTTGATTCACTGTAATATTTACCGATGATTTGAATGTGTCTTAGTATAATGTGGAGACGTTAGCGCTGTGATACCTGTCAGCTCAAGCAAATCGTATATCCCGACTGTCATTTTTTTGCGCGTACTCTTGCAAAACCAAATTATTGTTTTTCTAGCCGCTATTCTCGTCTAGTGCGGGCTCGGGCTCATACCCAAACCCGATCCAAGCCTGACCCGAGCCCGAGCCCGACTCCAGCTTGGACTCAGGGTCGGGTTCAGGATTTTGAGCGACCCGATACCAGGGCTTAGGCCTGGGTCTGTGCGCATATCCTGCGCCGTGAAATTGTTATCCGTCATTCCGAATAAAATTCATTCAGTAATTACAAAAAGTGTCCCACCAGATTTCCCGACACAGTGTATTTATTGGTCGAGGTTGAACAACTGGCACGGTATGATCCGTTATTTTTGATGTGACCAAGCAACGTCGATATTGCATTAAAAGGCCATCAAAATTAATTGAGTTTTTCTAGGGGTGACCGGTGAGGACTGGTTTAAGCAATACGTTTTATGACTGGGGAACTCACTTACTCCCAGTAAATAAATAAAATATGCTTGAGCCCGGGCTTGAGCCCAGGCCCGATCGACCTGGGCCCGACCTTGGCGGTAGGTCGGGCTCAGGATCTTTTCGATTTCAAGCCCGCTAAGACCCGACTCAGCCCCGGGCTTTCAAGCCCGACTTTTCGATTCGAGAATCAATTTTCGTATAGCATCGTTCATATACAATCGGTATCGGAGTACGAGATAAGGTCAATATTTGGGTCGCTATT
Organism: Mycena rebaudengoi; assembly: GCA_029282285.1. NCBI lineage: Eukaryota > Fungi > Basidiomycota > Agaricomycetes > Agaricales > Mycenaceae > Mycena > Mycena rebaudengoi. The sequence goes on along the minus strand of JARJCX010000496.1, from coordinate 52,875 downwards.
CAACGCTGATATTCCCACAAATAGTTGAGTCATCATGGGTATATATTATGTAGGTTAGATATTCTCACCATGTGGATTGGGCTAGAGAGGACGAACGAGGATTCGTTGGTTGGCCGAGGCGTGGCCCAGCACGCTCCGAGGCACCATATTACAGTGTGGGCGCGATCGTATACGATGGATACTGGCCGCTCCGCAGGAAATCGAACGAACAGGCTCCTGCCGTCGTACAGAGAGCGTACGGTGGATGCGCAAATGGAGGAGCGATTACATTTGTGCGGGAATTTGGACCAGGGCTTGGCTACGAGAACGCCGGCAGCGGATTTGTCATATATGGCATCGAAATAGCCACCTCTCGAACCATGATTCGATAGGCCCATGCCCATGAGGGTGAGTGTGGGCACGGCGCAGAATATCCCGTGGCATGAAATGAAATTCATCAGTTCCGTCGTCGACGCGTAGAAAGTTGACATAAGTGCGTTTTCTCCAACAGACACTCTGATGACAATTGCCTGGGTCTTGGGACCAAAGCGATACTCGGCCCTGAAAACCGATCTGTTGAATGTATCGATGTTAGACTTGGTACACTCTAGTCCAGTGTTCGCCTTTATAAGGGCGACCATGGTCTCTTCCTGTGACGCGGGACAATAGAAGACCAAGTCTGCTGGTAACATGAACGACATCGTCAATACGAATATGGGGACGGCCCCTCCAATGATGCTTCTGGTCTTGAAAAGGATGCGCATCGCTGAGCGAGGGCATATGCCATACTTAGCGATGGCTGCGTGGGTGCGATGCATGTAATGTTCTTGGATTGCCGAACGATAATAGGCCGACGAACTCCCGAGTTTGGCAAGGTCGAGCGGATCGACTAAGTCGAATATAATGGTCTGGCACTCGAGCGACAGTGGAGACAGTCGGTCCTTTGCGGGTATCAGCGCTGTGTTATCGTCAGGCGCAGTGAACAATTGATCGCTGTTCTGGTGCACGTACGGGATGCGCCATGGGTATTGCTCAAATTTAGGGCTGCTTCTGCCCAATATTTACGCGCAAGAGCGTCGATGTGTGGATCCGTTACGTCGTACCCGGCCTCCCGCAACCGATTGAATAGCCCAATGGGGGGTGTCGATCGCCCATTCGTATCTGTAGCTAGTGTGAGTGTTTTATGGTATTAACGCTCAGAAGCTCACTGTCGGTAATTTGAATGGGAAACAAAAGGCGGCGATTACGATCGGCTTCGGATTGATCCGCGGTACCAGTTTGGACTGCAATGACGTCAGAGTGTGCGGTGGCGGAGATATTCTATATTAATTACCATCAACGGGCCCGCCCAAGGCGACCACTTGATATTGAGGTACGCGTTGGTTCGCCATTGATCCTATCGCATCCGGTCTCTGTGCGATTTCGCGTCGGATTATGGCTTCAGATGTACCAAGAAGCACTCATGAGTTTACACGGTAGTTTCGTGCATGATATACACAAATACCTCTTGGTTCTTCCGGTTCGTTCGTTCGTATGTTAACGTCGAAATTGTCACCGAAGCCTTCCATGTCGAATCCATCGATGGGTCCGAACACTGTTTTATATGTGATTGCCCCAAACCTTTCTTCGTCTTGACGTGGCGCGAATGTCGCTAATTATCGTCGTTAGTGGGTACTGTTGTGGGGATCTCGACATACCTTGGGAGTCCTGGGCTTCTAATCTCTTGAGGATGTCGAGGTAGTTTTCACCTATGGCGGCATCGGGTCCAGTTTCATCTGCAAAATGTCCGAGGACCGTGACGACACGGCTAGTTGGAATGGTGTTTTCTGCTCTCATATCGGGGGATGCAGGATTCGAACTGGCTTTCATCTTTACTTATCTCGTGTTTTATTCACGAATTTTAATTGTTGCCAGGGTGTTGCTAGAATTCTTGCTGCATAAGCGCGATGGTATCTGTCAGCGCCAAATCATTTAATGTGTTTTGGGAGCAGTGAGAAGCAGGGATGACTGATATGTGTGAGAGGAAAAAGGTACCAGTTTGGTAGCAGCTGCTTTCGATTTATCAGCGGTATTTTAAGCGCCATATTCTGTGGATATCTAATCGGGTGCACGGCGACTGTTCTGAACTGTTGACTTGTACATCAGATCTTCTATAAATATCGCTTGCGTATTTCTCTTTGCACCCAGTGCTCTCTATATGGCCTAAATTTCATCCGTATTTATGTCCTATTTATTTTGCTTTTGATTCTTGGGATTGTCTATGACCGGTTTTCGTAGCGCACTTCGTCAAAATATGCAGATCTGATCGGACGCGGCTAGCTCCGGAGCCGATATGTCAGATGTATGTCAGTTGAACCCCGTTGAAGGCTGAACTGCGAGGCTACTTTGTTTGAGCTGTTTTCTTGTGGAACTGTTGGCTTTCGAATAATGCGCGCGTTTTAGTTCTCGGCTGTCCTATGTCTTTTTTCAAAGGCGGTTTGGGGTAGGGGAGGACAATCACTAACAATTGATGTCATCTGGTCTGGCAATGTGATGATTGGAGACGACCTACTGGCGGCTTAGACTTTTTATCAGTCGCGTTTGGCGATTCGGGGTTTGTATGACCGTTCTACCGGTTGCGCCGCGAATTGGGGGAGCACGGAGTGCCTGGCTGTCTCGAGTGTCGTTTTCGCGGTCGGAATTTGGCTGACGGTCGGGCAAGGTCCGTCCCGGTGTACAAGGCTCCGTTTCTCTCTCTCTCTTGTGAGTGACACTATATCTTGTTGGGTGTTTTTTATTTATTTTTGGGAGGCGCCGCTGGTGGATCCAATGTTTGGTATTATTTGCCTTGGTCTGATAGTTTTGGGTAACATATTTATTTAATGTTGTTCCGTACTAATCTAGCGGACACCCGTGCACGTTGGGGGTGTTCTTCTCGATATATGGGACGTGTGATATTTCCGTGATTTGCGCTCTTTCGTGATTTAAAACGTCTTGGCGATATCTGTTGGTTCTATCGGTTTCCGTTGTACTGCGGAAGGATCTCGCGCAATAATCCGGCGATCGTGGTCTCCTATGAATGGCGGGGATTCTGGCCCCGATTTCTATTTTTTTATGCTTCTTGTGTCTGACTACTACTTAGTTTCCTTTTGTGGCTTACCCGAGTGAAATTTATTTAAAGCATGGTATGACCGCCGCTATCCAGGCACGCCACATGTGTCCGTACACTCGTTGTGCTTGACCGATGGGGAATATTGGGACAGCCTCGCTGCATTCAATCTGTTTGTTTTGTATTTTTCTCTCTATTTCTTCTCTTTTCTCAGGTTATCAACTCCCTCTACGGACAGTGATTTAGGTTTGCAGTGTCATTTTCGGCGAGAAGATTCTCCGCGTCTTCTCTGCTTATACAGCGCTGATTAACGTGTGACTCTGCTCGTTCATTGGGTTTATTCGCTGCCAGCATCCCCTTTCTCGTATGAGGTACGAGCAGACCTGGGCCGTTTTTTCTAAATTCGTTCAAAGGGCTTTTGACGTGCGTTTGATGAACGCGTCCGAATCTAGGGAACTATTCGTCTGTCGGTTATAAATCCAGGGCTTCGTTTCTTTGTCCTCTCTCAAGGGCATCGCCCTCGCCATCGCTTCACCATGTGCTTCTGCGTACCACATCAGATATTCTGCCCTTTCTGCGCGGTCGTCTGGTTCAATATCTTATCCATAATGCGGTGTGCTAGCGCCCTTGGCAACACTTGCCCTCCCTGGGAATCGTTCCGTCGTGTCTACCCATTTCCTGCCCCCATGTATTTCCTCGACTTCATCGACGGCGTCCACAGCGATCCTCCTTACCGCGACCTCGCGTTCATCATACGTCCATGCGAAGCCTGCGCGCAGAAGTTTGTCAGAGCCGTGAGGCTCGTCAAGCTCGAAAACGCGATGCGAGTGCGGCAGATGGCCAGTACTGAATTCGACCCCCTCCCAACGTTCGACCATTCTCGCCACTTCACCCAGACCATACTCGGATTGTATCAGGCTTCGTACCCAGCCGACATTCAGTTGACCGTCAACACCGCACCCATGTATATGGGGGCTCTGTTGTGTTCTTCTCTGGATTTGCAAGCATTTATTCCAATGGCGGAATCCGGCCGTGTCACGGCGGGTTTTTTGGCGGATATAGTACGGACGATGGATGCTCTGGGGGCTCCGGCCGTCCGGATCGACGCGCTCGAGTTTATGGAGTGGAACGGCCAGCGGTCCCCTGTCGCACGGTTTGTCGGCGTGGGTACCGACGGGCATGATACCATTCCTAATTGGGGTCGCGTCATGTGCAGGGGATACGATACCGAGCGTCAACTGTGGCTCCATCCTTTTGTGGGAGAAGCTGGTCGTCGGGCAGACGCGATACAGTCAGAGGAGATTCACCCAGAGGAATTGGCAGACGTTTTTCGATCGTACATGGTGAACGGTGTGGTGTGTAGAAGGGAGCGATATCTCGCTCCGGACTGTTTCGTTCATACGGGCTACCAGGGTGTGGATCTGATACGGTTCGCGAGTGGCTATGCTGACCTTGTACGGCGGCACGATGATGTGATCGGGGTTGCAGTTGCAGAGGACGCGCTGACTGATGGTATGGATGTTCAGGATGGCGGAGTGCCAGAGGTGGTTATCACGGGTACGGTTACTTTACGGAGCGTAAAATTCACAACATTAAATGTATATCAGAGCCAAATTATACCTTTTTGACTTGATACACTATGTTCTCTACCTTTCTAGGCAGGGCCTATGGCTAGCCTGTTAAATAGCCCGTAGGTGCCATCGAAATCCCAGTTATAGTATGGCTGTGACCGCAAGTTGCGTGGAGCGCCGCCTCGAAAAAAAAAGTGGGACACACGCTAAGATGACCCTGCACCCGCTGAGGCCGTCTGCGGCGCGGCTCATAACAAATCTTGAGCTTAAACCTGATTGTACAAAATAGATAATCAGTTGACGTCAATGGGTTTAAATTCAGCCAGTTTATTGCTTCGCAAACTCGGGGTGGCCATACAATTTGTGCCTAGAGGGACTACGTCGACGTAGGATCAGGTACGTTGAGCTCATCTACACAGGGGTTTGCCTAGACGGCTAGGCATGGAATAGCTTAAGCTTCACTCACATACCCAAATTTGCGCGTAGTTGGCTTAGCCAGGGCCCGCCTAGCCGCCTACGTAGACCTACCTGAAGCTTTACTCAGATAGCCAAGCTCTGCCTAGGAGGTAGTGGAACGTAGATTTGGTGATTTGTAAGAACCCTTATTCGGCAGTCAGTACAGCCACAAACAGAATATTGCGCGAGCTATCATTGATAAAACTCCATTTGGATATAGATTCACATCTTCTATCTCCACGCAGGCCCGCCGCCGCATCATCGCCCTTGCGCATCGCCTGCCAACACGCACGCTCCGTCCGCGGCCAACCCGTACAGCTCGCACGCCACGTCCGTCTCCATCACGTTCGTCTCAGACCACTCGTCCGAGACAGCGTGTACGCTCCTGCGCTTCAGCGGCCGCGCCCTCTATATCCGCCGCGCCGCGTCCGCGTCGTCCCTGAGTGCCACGCAGGCCGGGACGACAACGCCAAAGCTGCCGCTCGTGTACCCCGCGCTGCTCTCACATATCACGCTATACCGACGAGGAGATGCTGAGTGATTGATTCTTTAACGGACAGACGACGGAGCGGATGCCCGAGTCGTGCAAGCTGGTGCTGAATGCGTATCTGACGAGAAAAGACCGCGCCTACGCGGCTCCAATGCCATTGATGGCCATCTGTACTTGCGCAGATTTTATGGGTCCCGTGTCTGTGCCCAAGGTTCGAAGGGCCAAGACTAGACACCCCGCGGACCACAGATGTCTCAAACCCTCTCAATACTCGCCCACCAGAGCAGCTACGCGGACCTGGTCACTGGAAGCTGGATAGGAATAGGAAGGAATCACCAGCTCAGTGCATGCGCGGAAATTAGGCGTGCGGACGAATCATCCCACCCCGACCGCAATTGCCATATTCCAGATGGTCCCTCTCTCACGAGCTCGGTGCCCACCCAAACGATGAGAAGATTATTCCAGAGAGGAAGCCCCACTCCATAGCTAAACGGGCGCGAATTGGGTATAGGAGGATGAATCCCAAGTTCCCGCCCTACATCATCATCCCGACCCTAAGTCCCTGATACCCCTCCTCCTGGAAGGAGACATTCCTCCAATCGACGAATATCTCCCATGGAGGAAGCAGAACCCGCCGTATCGCAAGATGGGCCGGAATTGCAGTGTACGGACGAATCGTCCTATTTTCCGCGTCTGCGGCACTAAAACCCAATTCCCCCTACACCATCGCGGCAACACCCACCCAAATGACGACTATCCTTCGCTGAACAGGAATACCGAGCCCTCTGTCTATATGTTCCAGGATTGCCAGCACCTCGCGCAGAAGAGGAAGCCCCGGCTAGAGTTTTGATAGGACAATACAGACAACGGCCTGTCGCGGGGGTTGGCAGATGTCTGGCTCGGCTGAAGGACAGCATGGGGAGCACAGCCACGATGCTGGACGACGGTGAGCATTTTTTATGTTCCTGCTGAATTTTTACTTATCGCGCTTTTAGGCGAAAAGGCGTGTCATCGATGTGCTGAAAACAGTGGAAAATGCGCTTGTATCTCATTAGCCAGCCACATTGTATACATACCTTCGCTCCTTCATTCCATCGCCAAAGAAATCTATCAAAATATGGATCGTATCCGTCCGTTACGAGGTCTTCCGCCAGATCACAAAATCCTCCTGAGCTTGTGGGTAAATCGGCGACAAGAATTTACCCACAAACTCGCCGGAAATCGAAAGTCTGATGGCCGCGTCTACATACGCAACCTGAAACTCACCCAGGTGTCCGTGTCGACAGGATCCTCGCCCTTTTTCGTCAGCCCACGCTTGTTTCTGTCGTATCCTCGAGCGCGCGCTCGGTTTCACCAACTCGTTCTCGCTAAATCAACTGATGCCCGCATAGTTGCGGGCGCTTCTGTGCGTGCTGTTCAACAGGCGGTCCAAAATGCTCTCCGCATTCGCGTCTGGCGTAGGCGTTTTGCGTGGCGCAGCGTGAGCACTGGGTGCGTGAAGGGTGTTTCGAACTGTTTGGTCATACGCTGCTCTGCTCGAGGGTGGATACTGAAGTCGCCGTGCGAGGAGCGAGAATAGTGGGAATTAATCGACATGTGTGCGCGCGGCGTTCTCTGATTCGAGGAGCATTTATCGAGGCGCTGTTACGGGTAATTTGAGGGTTTCTTTTACAATTTTGGAGGCGTACAGTGGTGGTTTGACCTCACTTTACCAGTACTAACCTTTCCCAGGTGCAGTGTCGCGCGCGCGATGCCCGGCAACACACGTACTGTCATAGGCGGCGAGATTGGTCGCGTTTGTTGTTTGTGATACTCCTTGTGGGTTTATGATCTATATATAAATACATCGGCGGCACAGACAGTTGAGCTCAAAACTTCCCTGGTTATTCAAGGATCTCACGACAAGTTTGAATTCGAACCACCACTGCATCTAACGGCCCCTACGCACATGGCACTGCCCGAGTTCTACATGCGATCCTTCTTACTCGGCGTACCATTGATTCAACAAAATTGGAATCGATCCCCCATCACTACCGCATGAAATCCTTGTCGGATTTCGTACGCCCTCGGGCCGGGTGACGACGACGCGGTTCTTCAAGACGATCGATAACCTTCGTACGGTGCATGGCAAGCCGTACATGCGGGACCCCGCGAGCTTGCATTTGCGGTGGGAGACACGTTTCTGTGCTTCCTACAAATTGTTTCTGGTGGGGACAAATATGATCATTGGTGAAGTTTGCGCTGTGGGATGGATCGGAGTTGCCCGTATCCAGATTGGCCGATGTATCCGACGCTGTGCAGGTTAAAACCGGGCACGATGGATTTTGGGAGGAGTCTACTGGCCAGTCGGGGGATGGGGGTGGTGGGTAAGAGAATATTTACAATTAATGGAGCTTATATTCTACTACCACCGTTCTGGGTCCGACATTTAGCTACAAACCCTCGGCCTTGAAAACACGCGACAAGCGTTTGTGCGACGGGAACGGCGTTGACTGGGGAAAAAAAAAACTCATATGGTCGCTGGGGTCACAACTCTAGGCTATTCACGTGTTATTGGCTGAAGCTTCTTTAGTTTGTTGTATGTTCCTCAATGGGACCACCGTGGTTATGCAACTTCTTCCCTTCCTTCCTTCCTTCTATCTCTCGTATCTCTCACATTCATTTGACTTTCCAGGCAGCACGAATATGTTTTTTTTACTCGCGGACGGTAAATAAACTTTATATATATATATATCGGGGTGTTGACCTTATTGATATACGATTCAGACTGCATGGATTCTGGCCATGTCTCGTGCTTCTCATTGGGTTTTATCTTCCGCCCCTCCCCCAGATAATTGGATTCCTAGTTACGCGTGGTCAATTTTTGCCATATTTCAAATTTCACTGATCTGTCTGGATGCTTCCAGAAAACTCGATGTTCAAGATCTTCCGAAACTCTATTGAGTTGTTCTGCATACACGGCGACTAATGTCGAAAATAGATTCTGACTTAGCCGGTTGGCGGTTTGTCCGATTCAGTTAACGCTCTTTAGTCTCTTCTTGAATCTTTTCATGCCAATGTCAGGACCTCGCAGAACGAAAGCACGGACCCGCCGAAAATCTCGACCCGAATTCACCATTTCGATATCGACCGTCGCCCAGTTTGGACCAGACTACCGCCAACAAGTATTGATATGTTCGCGACTTTCTTTTTACCACGAAATCTAATAGTGGTCCTCCTAGGGAGCCTTCGAGAGCCTCAGACAGCTTACCGGTCGCCAGTCGTCCAAAAACCTCAGATATAGCCCACAGGCCGTGTGGCCTCCCGAAGCGTACGCAATATTCCTTTATTTGATGTGCTTGCTCTCACCATTTCCAAGTGAAGCAGCGCTTCTGCAAGGTGGATGTCTAGCCGTTTTCATGTGTTAAATTCTGACACGCCGCCTCAAGGGCTGGAGTTGTATAGTTCCCTTCATCCTAGGATTGAACCGGAATGTGGGATATATAGAAAAAACATGGGAAGAAACAAATTTTTAGCTGATTTCATAGCCGAAAAAACGAGCGTGCCTAGAAGCACAAAACAGGTGGCAAGTCGCCTGCAACAGCTTCGGGGAAGTGCTCAAGATGGGCGAGGTGATTTTTTTACTTGGATCTTGAATATCGATTGATGTCGTCGCAGTCAAGCAGCTCATATTGGGGCGGCCGGTTCCCGAATTCGCCGTTGATCCCTTGACTATGATGTGTCCTACCACGACGTCCGAAGTGAATGAGCGGTTGGATCCCGATACACCATTCCAAGTCAACATCCGTTTGCTCAACACACGGCAGCCATCCCTACCATCAGTGGTTTCTTTGGATTATTCGATTTCTTCACCGCCTGTGATCCAGTTGGCAGTTTTGTTGGAGTGGCGATCCTTTACTCGTCTTCTACACGGACAACCTCGGAAGATCGGCATCGTATCTCCCATTCGTCTCATGGAGCGTTGCCACTGGCGAGTTTCTCTACGCGATAGCCATTGGATGACCCCTGCGGATCTTAATTGTGAAAGTGTGTCAGAAGGAGATTGGATATACACTGCTAAATTTGCGGAGAATATCTGGAGTATGATTTGCGACGACCGTGAGTCGACGCTCTATTCATTTGCTGGCATTCTAATTCGGCACACTTCCCTAGATAACGCAAAATGGGTCATTTACCAGTATCTGTTCGGCGCAGATAACAATGAGGTGTCCTCTGGAGGCGGTCTTGTTGCCGAAATTGTTTATACGTTTGAGAATGATGTATCACGACCGACATCGAAAGCTCTGGGAGGAGGTGGCTACGCGACAGCGAAACTCGATGACGTGAATCTCACACCACAGGTACTTCTTGTTCGCGCAGTTCTTGGTTTATTCTTACGCCTCAAGCTCAGATTCTCTCTCAAGGTATGCCTATCGGCCAGATCAACGGGCCTATCGTCCTTCCAAGCGTGCCTTCCTTTCATACACGGTTGAATTCTGCGATAGCCCATCAGGTACATTCCATACACTCGTATTTATGATTTGACCAACACTGTGCCTGCTCTCCTGGTATAGCCTGCGACAACAAGACAACTGTCTACCCCTTTTTGTTCCCTTTCGGATTGGGATAAGATGCCCAGTAGGCTTGCTGATACCGCCAGCCAGGTCCCTCCGCCCTCGGCCAACGCGAAGCATGTCTCCGTTCACGTCGATCCCCAAGCCGACAACCATTTTTGTTCCTATGGTAGGTGTTATGATCCGCAACACTTCATTTTTTATTTCACCGATTGAACATCACTCTAGTAGGTGATGATGTGTCTATTGATTACATCGCACTCTTCTCGCAAGACTGCACAGCCCTGATGACTTAGTGAATGTCAGGCCGAAATCTACATCGCCGCTTACTTGATCATTATTTAGTTCCCGTATTACTCTGTGCACTCTGGCCAAAAATAGTACAATGACCTTAGTTGCGAATACTTTTTTTCTCGTATTTTCTTCGTAATTGATGACATGAGCATATATGGTGCAGTTGTAGCATAGAATATATTAGGCGGCGGGAATGTAAACCATCTGTTCGTCGTCTTCGCCTCCTGTCGCTTCTCCGTCTGCATCTGCGTCCAGGTCGGATACGGGAGGCTCTGCCGTATCATCGTCGTCGTCTGTGGAGTGTTCTTCCCGATACGAGCGATGGAGCGCTCGCTTCATAGTAAGGCTGGGGACAGCAACCCTCTTTGCGTCCCTTCGCCGTAATTCCGCGCCCTGGTACGAATGTAAGATGAAAATAATAATGATAATAATAGTGATAATAAAAGATCGGTCAAGTACAAAGACAGAGCCAACTTACTTTTGAGAAGTTGGAATCCAACAGAGTTATGCTTTGAAGTCTGGTGGTCATCACGGTGGTCTTGTCCCGTCTTTGAATCGCCACGAAATATACCTCGAGTTCGACTATATCTCCTGGACGGAAGTTCGCAGGCGATGCCGATACATAGATTATGTCCCTGGGGTAAAAGGTCATTGTCAGCAGATTGAATACATGTCGAGTGGATCTGACATACCCAGTACGCGTGTCCCTCAGTCTTTTCATACAGACCACTTGGTTTTCTTTCACATGCATGAGATCGCTTCCTTTCAATTGTTCGAGAACGCCGATTGGATCCATTTGAGGAGGGAATGGGATATCTCTACCGTTAGGGGCGTCTGCTTTGGGGGTGAACAGTCTCGTAGCTGCAGCGAATATGTCGTGCTTGAGCGGCGCAGCTATATTAGTGTTCCGCATAGTTCCTTCCGGAAAGTAACGCTCGAATAGGCCGTATAACTCTTCCTTCTTTCCCATGCTATCTGCAAAATCCTCGGTTCCATATCCCGATATGGATACTCGTTGAGATAAATAGATGCGGTTAAATTCGGAATGTCTGTGATTATATCGCTCACTTTAAATGATTGAACGGGTTCTGAAAATTGTCACTTGCTTTGCTATGTCTCTCGAGGACGGTACCAGGTCCGATGTGACGAGGATTCCTTGAACACGGGCTGTCATCTCCACGGGTTCTGTACCGCCTTCCTCGCACCCGCACAGCCTCCACTCTTTGCGGGTTTCGCCCGTCTGATGGACGGCTACGGTGTCCGCCTGCTCTCTGTCAGCAGAGGGCTTCGCAAATTCATAATTGCGCGTACATCGATTGCTCCGAGGTGCCTGTCGGATGGATCGTCTCTGTCTTCAGTGGCGGCTCGTCTGCGAGACGACAGTTTAGCGAGACGGGCGACTGGACAAAAATCAGTGAGTAACGTGAGCGATTGGCAGAGGAGGAAGTTGACGTACTGGCTTCTTTGAGGTGGTAGTGCTCGTCCATTGCAGTGAAGGTGACGACTATAGTATTCAGGATCTGGCATGTTGGGCACTCTTTAAGGCTTGGACGTTAAGGCTGATTACACATCCAATTTCATCGAATAACCACGCAGTTCTCCATTAAGGAATTCGGCTCGTCACGGCCCGCGGATTTGGCATCCTCTCATCTCTCGTCTTCCTTTCACGCTTTGTCATCGTAGTACATTTCTGGATGCTGAGCAATCTTGTCTGAAGTGGATATGCAGATTGGTAAGTCTCGTTGTTGAGCATGTTCTGCCTGAAGATGTGCGGGTATAAATTGGATACTGCTGAATAGTTGGAGTATTGGTTTAGTCTGCGTTGAATCTTCCTCTGTGATATTCTGGCCGTATCTGATCCACCGCTTCGTCTTCAACTGATGTCTTCCAGGTGAGCCTTTGTCTGATATAACTGTATTGTGGTTTGATTAACTTGTGTAGGTCCAAGAAAGGCGTCGGATTTAAGTCCAAGGGTAGCAGGACAAGCAAGAAGGCTGCTTTGAAGAAGTTCATCGACGAAGAGGCTGTCGAAAGGTCAGCATCTTTCCGGTGTTTGCGACTCTCACCTCCGCATGGGCTTCTTTAATTTAATTTTTCAATTTTATTTAGTGACGGGGATGCGATATCCGATGAATCTGATGCTGCGGACAATAGGCAAGCGTTTCCTCTTTACCCCGGCCTTCGTCATTTGATTTATCATGGCTAATGCTCGTATAACGCGTCAGTGGTGTCGATGGAGTCCGTTTTGGCAGGTCGGTTTGTTTATTCTTCCCGAGAGAAGAGTCGTTGACGTTGCCGCCTAGCACTCCGCCCCCTGCCGTTGAACTGCTTAAGATGGTGTCTATCCAGTCAAAAGGAAAACACAGGTTAGGTCGCTCGCGGTGCGTTTTTTATTCTAATTGAACCGTGTACCCTACTGACTGTGGTTTTGTTGTCTGCGTGTGTTCAGGGTTAATAGACGCGTCTCTGAAGATGAATCCACTAGCGAAGAGTACGGCTATCCGCTTGGTACTTGATGTCTACGATTTACCGTCTTGGTGTAGGGATCCTTCGATTTTGGTCAATAACGATAAGTAGGTGTGGTTGTTTTCTGATGTTATCGATTTTACGGGTCCACAGGATGTACGCGGCGCCGTCCAACATAGACCCTAAGTACGTGTTCCCTTTCGTCGATTCGGAATCTGTTTACAAATACGCGTTCTTTACAGTGCGTTGCCGCCTCCCGTCAGTACCCGTGCAGGGTGCGATATACATCAAATGGTGTTGCTATTTTTAACTCTTTTTTTCTTCTTTTGGGTGTGTTTTTTTTTTTTGCGGTATTAGACGTGCGAAGCGGCAGTACGACAAGAAGGATGGTGTACAATATTCACCCGCCGCGAAGAGGCAAAAAGGTCTCACATCCGACTCCATTCCGTGCGTATTTTTTATGTCCTACGATTATTACGGTGGAATAACGTCGATGATCTGCCAGGGATCCGGTTCTCACGGTTGCAACTGCTAGAGAGTGTGTAAATTTTATTTGCCGTTTTTGGATTATTTTTTTTTTGGATTTTTTTGACGACAAAACAAGGATTTTTGGCGGGATGTTGACGTCCATGTTTCCGCATTTAAGCGCACGCCCTCTTGGGGATCATCTTGGTGTCGTTGCTGTTACAAGTGCCGACGTTGTGCCTGTCCTGTCAGATGAACAGTCTGAAACCCCTGAGGTGGATGACCCTATTGGATCGCAACAGGCAGCTATATTACAGCTTATCGCCGATGCCAATGAAGGGGTTGAAGGGGTTGTAGGCAAAGGGTAAGTGTCTATATTCCCGGTGCGCCGTTGTAACCGTTATTTCGTTTAGGTTGATTGGCGCAGTCGGTGTGGGTGCATCTGACGCTTCTTCCATTACTCTGTCATCTGGAGATGACGCCGGTGTTCTACCGGCAGATGTTGTGTCGGTTGTCGTGGCGCGTACCCTGTGGGTTCTTTCCTCTTTTTTCTTTTTTTTTTTTTCTCTCCTCATTGACCTGATCTTTTTATCTGGCATTGGTAATCGTTTAGCGAGTCTGACACGTTCGCGGTCAGCGATACAGGTGCTGTTGCCGCGGCTGAGCTGGTGGCGAGGGTTGCCGCTCCCTACGATCGTGCTGCTAAGCAAGCACTCCAGATTGCGGATTATATGTACTCTTCTGCCGATACTGGTCCGTCGGCCGGGAGCCAGCTCAATCTCGAGACAAAGGCCGCGGCTGTTAATCGTTCAGGCGATGTGAATTTTGGTAGATCGGCTGGAGTCGCCAAGTCCACAGTATGTGCTGTGATTTCTCCTGGAACGAATATAAACTTATATTACCGTAGAAGACCGGGATTGTATACCAGTCGGATCTGGAGATAACAAAGATCAAGTAGTGCGTCATAGTTTGTTTTTGGTTTTCTCTTGTGCTGAAATAGACTGTTATTAACTCTTAGCGATCCCACTGCAAAGTGCCGGGTGTCTGATCCTTTTTTGCAAGACAAGGTACTTGCTCCGACCTACGTTGGTTTGTTTCCGTTGCCGTGAGTAATTTTTATTTTTGTATGCGTCTCTTATTTACGCTCGGTCTGTAGAGGGGGAAGGCTTCTTCTTCCCGCTTTCCAAAAGAAAGAGGATGAGTTCAACTATGATCTCTCTGGGGGTCGTGTAATTTTTTCGCTTTGGAAGAAGATCATACCCTTATTGGATTTTGGGTACGTTTTTTTTTTTTTTTTAATTTTGAAATTTTATTTGCTCACTTTTGATTGGTTGATTTACAGAGTCGTTGCACCCGCGATACTCTTCGTCGACGCGAAAGGAGGGTTTATCAATCCCTCTAGGATTGATCCAGCTCGAATTTCCATTCAGTTTACTACGCATGATTCCAGCCGCTATATCCTTCTAGCGGATGGTATCGTCGCGACGTGTGTATCCTCTGTGATGTCCTCTGAATCTCTCCTCGTGTATGGGAGGTCTATCGGCAAAGCTCTGCCTCGAAAATGGCTTACTGGTTTAATGCATAACCAAGAATACGAGCGATTCGTTGCTCTGATCTGTATGGTGTTTGGAGCTGCTGTTGTTTATGGACAGTTGTCGAATGGAGGTGTGTTGTTCCAATCGCGCTTGGGATCTCCTAAGGGTTCTGGTACGTGCCGCACATCACATACGCTATGTCGTGTTTATGTTTGTGTAGGAACCGCCAAAGATATCACGGCTAGTGGTTTGGTTTCTGTTCAGAAAGGGTTTACGCCCTCTGCCGTCGTGACAAAGCATTCCCTTGGATTCGAGGACACAAGTGAGTGCATAATGTCAACCCATGTACTTGTTGTTTAATCGTTGTTCAGTTCCTGTTTACGATGGCAGGAAGGCGCATATCAATTTTCAGATGGACCTTCCGAAGTTGCTCTCTAACGAGTACCTGCCTTTTTTCGAAGGCGAGATTCCTTTTGGGTCGTATGTCGTCGTGGGGTATACCGTTACTGGGTGGAATGCCGTCCCTTCGGTCAATGCCGACAAGATCAAGCACCCTCACCTGGGTTGCAACATTATGTGGGCGATCGTTTTGGGTGTCAGGGATATCGATGATGGGATGTGATGGTGCTAGTATCTTGCAGGTGTCCTGGCTTGTGTTGGGTCGTGTATACGTATGCGGGTGTATCTTTAGTGTATTCTTTGTAAGAGCGCGCAATGTTCGTATTCCGTGCTTGTACTCGTGCTTATGTGTTTCTGTGGACGTGTTCGATTTTAGTGTGCGTCGTCCACGTTGTCTGGAAGCCTGGTCTAGTCATATAACAGAGGGAGTGCCTGATCCGGCCAGAATGTTCGTCCAGTAGATGGATGGCGCGCAAATTGGTCTGTGCGGTTCGACGCCACGAGCTTGTAGCGGAGCTATCTGCGCTCGATCGCTTCGTGTATGGGTGGGCCACGTGATAAAGGTGGTTGTCCAAATTTGTAAACTTTAATTGAAATATAAACAAGGGTCGAATAGATGGGGAGATGGTGTATACCTGCGGTGATCACGCATGGTGAGAGCAAAAAAAGCAGTTTTAACGGGTACGGAGTTTAGTTTTATCACATACCTACCTACTTACTCATGGCACCTCTCCCAGGATTCCCCGTCGTATCTCAACTTTCCGGGTGGTGGCGCGTAGCTGCGTTTGCGGTGGTGGCTGGCCTGTATATCGCGCGACTACACGCTAGTATTCAATCGACGCGTCGTCGTGCTAGCGATGGTTATGTTGACCTGGAAAGCTCGATGGCTCAGCAGACCGGGAAGCTGGGTACTTTTTTTCTTCTCCGGGGTGTGGCGGGGTTTTTACTGATCCACTGACTTACTTGCGACAATGTAGATCACGGAAAACCCGTCTACTTCATAGACTACCATGACCAGGCAATTTATGAGGAGGCTGTCGCCACGTTGAGGTGTTCTGGGTCGTCTCTTCCGGTGAGTGCGGTTTCAGTTTTGGGTATCCGATGCGGCAGCGTTCCTCTTGCTAGGGGACGCCCACTTTCTCGTTACCTGCTAACGACCCATTGACAGGTTATACTGCGCCTTACTGTCGTAAACGAGTGCACTGAGCTCTTTATCCCGGAGCTTTACGACGACTCCGAAGGCTGTCGACGGCGGCGGTATGGTGGCTTCGACCCATGGCGTGGAAAAATGCTTCTTTGTTGATTGTGAGGTGCAACTCGAGGTGGATTGTTAATTCGATGTTGGATTTTTTTTTTTTTTTTCGGGCGAGGGGGGACGGGTTCGTTTTATCATTAGCGGATTGATGCTGCAGTTGGTTATCGATTTCATTCTGGTCCCGAGTGCGCGCGCGCAATAAGATATTCGTCGATTCTTTTCGGGGGCTGGTCTGTGTGGTGGTAAATTTAATTTTGGAAACCGGGCTTATAAATAGCCTTGTTTGTGTCGGCAAGCGGTAATTCCCGGTTGGACGTGGTACACTGCCACTGGCAGCCCACCAAACTGTTCCTTCTTCGTTTTCTGTTGGTGAGCCCTATATATTTACCCACAGCGAGCATTCCGTCGATTCAGAATATTTATTGTCCGCTGCTGCGAGTTAGGCGCATGCGAAAATTTGCTAAATCGATTGAACCTTATTTCGGCGTAGTCGGACAACCCTAGCCTCGAAGCGGAACACCCAAAAAGAGTATGGACCCGGTCTTCTCCTCATTACCTCACGTTATGGAAGTGCATACTATACGGGGGTAATACCTGTATCCTTTGAGTCTTGTTTGGTAATGTTGTTTGGGCTTCTTCCGACTTCGATGTCGATTATATATTATATTGCTCGGACTATCGGCTCGGGGCACGTATCTGCCAGCTCTTGGTTACTGCCTTATTTACCGCGAACTCGTATCTGGACGGTGAAATTGTACGACATGACCAGGAAGTCTCGAAGGTCCAATCTCAGGCCTAAAGAGCGTGCAAAAGGTCGAACTGGTACACCAGTTCAGACTGATACACCAGTTCGGACTGGTACACCGGTTCAGGCCTGTCTCGCTTGCATGTGCGTTTTCTTCCTCTGCGGCGCTATCTTAGTATCTAGAGCTCATGTGTTGTATTTTACAGAGCTTCTGGTTCGGTGAGCCACGCATAACCGTCGCGATCGTCTTGCCGACTTCTAGGTTGTTTTTGTTACTACTTCTCCCTCTACACTGTCGTGTTTCTTCGGTACCAGACCTGTAATGGTGCATTCCCCGCGTGCGATCCGTGCATTTCGATGAACAGAGCCCATAAATGCGGGTATACAACTACGGGCGTGCCCATTGATTCGCTCCTCGTTGCACTTAATCAAGGTGTCGGACGCGTCGACGAGTTGGATACAGAGCCTGTGCGGCAGTTTCCTGTCGCATCGACCATTGTTGGGGCTGCTTGGTTAGGCGACCCTGTCCCCGAACCAGGTGTATTCGACCCGACTGGTGTTTGCGATGCCCCTGCTTCGTTTATTCGGTGGGCGGTCTGGACGATTGGTATTGTAAATGTTCGCTGACGACTTATAGTCCGCCAGGTTCTTATACTGTAGTTCGTCCGCCTGCGTTTACAGGATTTGCGCCAGTTCCAGCGGTAAGCGATATGTCTGCGTGTCATGGGTCGATCATTATATTTCATGGCTGAGGTGTCTGATCAGGATGTCTTCGATTTGTGAGTATTACACGTTGGTTTTGTGGCCTATCGCTGAGGGTGTTTGCTTGGACAGGCTCTCGCTATTTACCCCGCATACGTTCGAACTTGGTTTTTTTCTCCATTGGCCCCGGTTTCTATCTGCTGCGATTCGCCCTGACGGTGATTCGACGCGCGACCCTTCGCCGTCTAAATCGTTGCTCAGCGCAGTCTGTTTGTGGGGCTCTGTTTTTGGAGGTCGAGATACTCGGATTCAGTTTGATTTTTTTGTCCAGGCGACCTCTAGCTCGGTCGTTAATGCCCCGGATTCTCGTGGAGCGGACATACTCGACATCCTCCAAACGGAGGTGTTGCTGTCGTACTATTGTTTGTGGTCGGGAAGGATCATCGAAGCCACTAGTCATATTGGTAGTGCCGTCGCGTTGGCCGGATACGCTCGTTTGAATATTTTCGACAATTCAACACGGTCGCGGGCTTTTCTGTCTCGCTTGTGTCCTATGAATCTCGAGCATACCGTACTGGATGGGGTCCAACCAGGGGAGGTTGTCAATGCGTTTTGGTCGGTCCTGGTCTTACAGAGAACGTTTGCCATCACGGTTCAGGCAAATTCGACATATGGTGATATGGACTCTGGTGTGGCCCCGGTTGATGTCCCGTGGCCCGTTGATTTGGATGGACCGACTTCGGTATATATCTGTCTCTCTTATTGGTTTTTTTTTTTTTTTTTTTTTTTTTTTTTGTTCTTCCTTCTGATTTATTTTATTTATTCCTCTTCTGGTGCAGGCATTTATCATTAATGATTTGGGCGGACTCTACAATACGGTAGACGCATACACGTCGGGTGCCGTCGATATAGATCCCACATTTCCGGCTCCTTTAGTGGCCCTCGCCACTAGAGCCTTTATACTGTTCGACAGGGCTGCCCAATTCTACGACCGGTGGGCGACTGGTGGGAATATTTTTCCACTTGGGTAACGTGTACTTACGAATAAGATAGGTTGCGACCTGAATAAGTTGCTGCCCACCGGTGAGAGCATGTCCAGTGATTTCGATACACTCAATCGTCTCTTATCTTCATTGTACGCGCGAATCCCTAGCCTGGAACGAGTAGATGCACGGTCTGCCGACTTCCATCTATTGTTTCACGTCCTCACCTTCGTCGACGCTGCCATCATCAGCCTTCATAGAGCCTTTTGTGGATCTGAGGTGCAATCAAGGATACGCTGCATCGAAGCAGCGCACGACATGTTCCGCCTTGGACCCGAAGGGCTGATTCCTCTGCACGTTGTACATCCCGCCACGAGTGTGAGTTGATTTCAGCTGTGGTGATCGACGAATCTTCCTTGTTTATCGGTCAACGACAGTACGCGTGGACGTCGGCGTGCTACGTGCTGGCGCTAGAGTCGGAGCGTCTGCAGCAGAGCATAGAAAATGCGTGGGGAAGTGTGAATCCTGAGATGGATCGTCGAGAGCAACATAATCTGCGCCGAAGCTTGGATCGCGGTTTGAGAGTGCTGGAAACTTATTCTGCATCAAGCCCCGTTGTAGGTAAGTCGCCTGCCGCTCGCGAATAATGTCGAATTCTCATCCCCGAATTAGCACAGCACCTGCATGGTCTTCGTTTGCGTTTGCATGGTGTCGTACGAGGCATCTGAGCACCTTTTCATCTGCCTTCTATTTTCTTCTTATTTTTTGTACGAGTACGAGCCACAGTCGACGAAATCGTATCCCAAGAAATAGTCTATTGATGAATAAACCTTTTGTCTTTGGTAAAATCGGAGTTGATTGCAGTCGTTATCGCGCAACAGGTAGTATTAGCAGACCATATTTTTATCACTATTATGAATTTGATCGGATATCCAGGCGCAGTTTCGTGACTTCTCCAGTCGTGCAGGTTAGCCGCCCTTTGATCGTGTGCTTTTTATAGTTAGCAATGGGTACGGGTACTAAATGGGCTGTTCCGAATGGGTAAGTAATGGTTATTTCTACTTTGGTGGTTGCCGGGTGTTAAATGGGCCGATCGATCTTGTTTTCTAACGCCCTCTCCTCCTCCGTTCACTCGACCACGGCATATGGCGACGAGCACAGCGCCCCTTGGACCCTCTTACTATTCGCATATGTTTGGATCCACATCAGCTGCGACTCCGTATGCGTCAGTTCGCATGGAAAATACGGCAGTCGTCGTGAACTTCGAAAGCGCGTTTCATGTCGGCTTTTTACGCGAAACCTGCGTATACGAGCGATTTGCTGCCACGTACGCGGAGCACAGCGGTCCGACCTGTTCGGCTGCTGTCGGCTCTGAATATCGGTATGGAGTGTCCGGTGAGATTGATAACTTATCACCAGTGAGCTTTTCTCTGCCGTGGCGTCGGTCATCTTCTTGCCGTACTTATTATTTATTTAGATCGCCTCTGGGATTTCGGTGACCGAAGTCGAAGGCCAATTCGAGCATTGTATTCAGCCTCCTCTCAGTGAAATGTCCGCCAAAAGCAATACGCGTTGTTCGTCTGGCACAGATGTTCTTGCTGGAGTGGATTTCTGCGAACGTCGTCCGATCCCCAAGTTGTTGTCAATCGATGCAGCGAGGTCCACGAGATATTGTTCCGTATTTCTCGTATACCATGACGGTACTTGTCTTCGCTATCGAGTGCACAAGTCGTGGGCTCTCGATCTTATCGACGTCAGCGAGCACACCAAGCTGTCAGCTCCGTCGGCATGGAACGGTGACGCGATGATTATGAGTAAATCTGATTCGGAATTTCCGGGATACGAGTCGCTGATCTGCCAGTTGTCTACGGGGGACACAGTAATCGTGGACATTGACGAGGATGTAGTTTGTATGTTTTCATAGTCTGTCCACTATCCTTTTGTCAAGTACAAATATGTTCCTGCGTGCCACGTACATCAAAATATCATCAGTTCAGCTGTGGTGGGCGATTATCTATGATGGTCCGTCCTCGTTATAACAAATGAGGTTGAGGGGGTGAGGGGTTAACATGTGCATAATTGGATTAGTTTTACATAGGTAGGATCATAGAGTCGTGTATATAGTGGGTTAACATGTGCATAATTGGATGAGGTTGGAGAGTCGAGTATATAACGTTTTCAAGCATAGTACTGTTGGAATTTCCCCGCGAAGAACCAGGGACAGTCTTTGGTTGCCCATGGCACCTCGTCTCCTCGTACGGTCACCTTCAGTCTGACTGCTTCCCCGTGGGTCGAGTTGAAACTGTACCAGTCGACTGGAATGGGCATGCCTACTTCCTGCGCTTTGAGGGAGAGATCGACGCAGAGTTTATCGAACAGCTTAAGTGAAGCCATTGCGTCGGTAGCCGCATCTGATGATGGAATGCGTCAAGGTAATTTGATGGTAGTGACATGAGTCAACGCACATTGGATTTGCGTCGCATTGAGTTGAACTCGCCAATCGCTCAGTCGCTCGTTCTTGTCTACATAGAGTCCGAGAACTTCGGCGCATGCGACAAGCATGGATAGATTCCCGTAGCCTGATTCAGAGTACTTGCGACAGAGCAGCAATTTCGCCATCATACCGGCATCCGCTAGATTCTTGAGTTCAACGCGTGTATCGTTCCAGAGTACAGGTATGTCGTGGATTGCTCCGACTCCGACCTTCAATATGTCGCCTGAAGTGAGTATTCGATATAGCTCTTTCGGAAATGCTATAGAATATGTCAGCACGTATATTTGCTACTGGATTTGGTTCACCTCTCATCAACGAAATGTGTATGACCCACGCGGTGTCGCCCCTGGCTAGCTGCACCACACATAGGCCGATCGAGCCCCAAGAAATATTGAAGATATTGTTCCTATGTAGCTCGATGAGTTGCCAACCAAGATATGCGGCTTTCTTCATCCCCGAATTGGACGAGAACACTGAGTTGAGCAAGCGTTCTTCCGGTCCGGGGATTCTGGCCACAAATTCAGTATCGAAGCCTACTACTCCGTCGAGGATTGGCGCCAGTGCCGTGTTCACATCGTCTTCGGATGTGAGATAGAGTATGTTAAAGTCGTTGGGGAACGCCTGTAATATGTGAGTCGCTTGCAGCTGCTGCATTTCGAGAGAAAATTACATACGGGCAGATTCACAGCTTCTGTCGCCGTAGTGTGTTCGATGGTCTTGGCTGCCGAGGGTAGAGGCGGTGTGGCGTTCTTGTAAAAACCGGTATGCTGAGTAACAATCATATGTTACAATTAATTGGACTTACTGGTCTCGGACTCAGCGGTACCACGTCCTTGATATAAGGGTTTTTGGCCTTTAGATATTTGAGAGCGCGTTTACCGAATCTACGCATGATTGCGAGGAGCTCGAGTGGTGTCTCTGTGGCATTGCTCTCGTTTTTATAGGCATTGCCGTTTGCGTTTCGGCTCGACCATTGGCTGAGGGGGGAGGGGGGGGCGCGCTCGCGAGTGTCTGCTTACTGATGCCAATGCGAGAGGATTTGTAAGTTGGTACTGCGTTCGTTTGTTGGTCAGTAAGCAGAGTAGCCTCGCTGTCAAAAATCCATCAGGTGTATTGATCCAGTTGGTCTATCGTGGCGGTCGGACAGCAGGGCTTTTACTGTATTTGGTTTTGTTGCATCCGGAATGTGACGACCTGGTCCTCCGTTTTGTTTGCTTGCGAATAGATGGTCTTTGCGATATCCTTATCGTTGCTCTTTCGGATGTGTGGCTTCTAGTCTGATCTATTGGTCGTCCCGACACTGCACTGGCTTTTTATTTTATTTCTTCTTTGTTTTGGGTGAATGACAGCCACTGCGATGGCTCTCGACTCCAAGCCATGGTCTTGAATACCTTGCCCTTGGTTCCTCCTTGTCTTTGTCGAATATCCGATGGGCCAAGTTCGTTTGCCCTTCCTCTGCCGGTCCGCGCGGCTGCGTTGCCGATGTAATGTCTTGCCGCTGATCTATCGGTTGCGGATGGTATGTGGTCGCGTCGAGCTCGGTCCTCTGTGTAAAGCCGCGCAGCTTCTCGTATATTTCAGCCTCGCGTCGGCCAAGCCGCCCGTGCCACCACATATTGCGGGTTTTGTGGTTATCCGGTGTCTACGCGGCGAAAAGGTCTGGTCGACGGCATGCCCTAGATTTGTGCTTGGTCCCTGGGTATAGATCGTCCAAGTGGCTTGCGAGCGGCAATGAAGTACGATGGCCACGCGTCGCACCAAATTAATCT
This sequence comes from Mycena rebaudengoi, assembly GCA_029282285.1. Classification (NCBI taxonomy): domain Eukaryota; kingdom Fungi; phylum Basidiomycota; class Agaricomycetes; order Agaricales; family Mycenaceae; genus Mycena; species Mycena rebaudengoi. Next base: position 29,631 of record JARJCX010000496.1, on the reverse strand, counting down.
TAGAAGAGCATGTCGATGATGACCTCCACCTACCGGGTTGTCGCCGAGCCCCTTTCCGTTGGAAGCGTCTTGTATGGACTGTCCGGTCCAGACATGGTTTCAGCTCTACATAGTGGATCTTCGTGCTCGGTGCGTGTTTTGTCATTTTATTGAAAATTGCTCTGTCCTGATACTGACGATTTCAGGTGGTGGCCTGTTTTCGGTACGGACCAGCCAAGGGCCGTAGAGCCTTTTGGTCGCGACGCGTTCTCGAATGTACGTGCGGTATCGTCACCGAATCCGTCGCGCAGTTCACTGTTCTCCAGGGCACCGCGGTGGTAATAAATATCGCCAATCCTTGATTCACAACCTCCGTATATGGCCTCCGGTCGCGGACGACAAGGCCCGGATGTCGCCTATGTTCGGGAATAACAGTGTCGGTCAATTTTCGCGTGTTTATTCCATTATCTCATCTGCGTCCTTTGTCTCTCACTCCCATCTCGTATAGCCCGGATCGCGTGCTAAGGGTGAATATGAGTAAACGGAGGTCTCCAATTGCTTGTCGACACGCACTGCTCACGTCGTCCGACGAAGCACATCGACTTTTCATGGCGGCATTGGACGGCCACTTCCCCATCCTTCGCAGATTGTTGACGTCAGCTGAGAAGAGACGTATGGCAAGTGGCGACGTCTACCTATGGGAAACGACTATGCCAAGGCGCGGTCACAGGGGCAGCATTCGACGATTCCGGGATGGGATGGTATGGCTGCCAGCGATTAAGTACGGGGTGCGTTTCTTTGACTCTTTAGCGCTTTAGATACCTGATTGGGCCGCATTATACATTGCCTTTTTGGAATCACAGGGTTTGTCTTATTACCGACGCAGGTGGGAAGGCGACCAGATGCGAGATACCAGGTGCCTATTGAATTATTGCGCTGGCGTTTATTAACCGGAGTATATACTTGCCAGCGTCGACGATTCTTCTTTGTCATTTGATCTCGTCAAGGTCACCTATTCCGCATTCGTCAATGATGGTGGTTTCGTACGACTATTCCATATAAGTTGGTAAACAATATCGCCACCTCTCTACCGTTTGCTCATTCTTCCATAGATTCGTATTGGGAGCCCTGTGAAGCGGGCTCCCTCACGCCGCTCGGACAGTTACAGCAGCTGCGCGACCTGGTCGTGCCGGCTAATATGTTCACTTGTGATCGAGAAGAGGCCCGACTCAGGAGGCATGCTCACGAGCCGTCCTTAGGAGTCGGGACGACAGGTCAATCTTATCCAGCCAACGAACGGGCTTCACCCGATATCTTCGACACAAGGGTTTCTAGTCTGTCTGCGAAGGCTCTCCCTCTTTCTCTTGGGCTTATTCCACCGGAGCCCGCCACGTCAGGCTCGACCTGTCACGGCCTTCGACATTGCATTCCTCGACCTCTCAATGCATTCATGTGCTTCCGTTCAGTCTGGTCCCAGCAGATGCGTTCCGTTCATCATGGAAGCCGATCTGGAGTGACGCAGCAAGTTATAAGTGGTGAAGCCAGTCGTGTGTGGCACGAGATGGATGAGGCGTCGAAGCGTCCTTATGTCGAGATGGCGCAGAAATACAAGGACAACTACGTCGAGATGTGGTCACACGACCACTCTTGTGGGTGTCCCCTCTCCGGACTGGACTCTGCTGTCGTTGAGACCGATCTACTCTCGTCGCCTGATACGGATTGTGGTGTTCTTTCTTCAACCGACAAGCTTGAATATACGTATGGTCGAGACGATCTTCCCGCCTTGCGAGAGACCGAACCTGTACATGGCACGGATTTGTCGTTGCTCGGTGAGTCGCGTGTCACTGTCATTATCCTGTATGAGATGGTGATTTTTTTTTTTTTTTTTTTTGAAAGCAGTCGATAGCGCCGGGTTCGGGGATAGCACGGTCATTCCAGTGTCGCCTGCTGTCTTTACCCAGGACATCGACCGCGAATTTGATTACTGGGAAAAGCAAACCTGCTGCTACCTATCTGACGATAACTCGTCGGCTACTTTACCTAGGGTGGCTGTTTCGTCGCTCACGGAGGGCTGTGGAGATAGTTTGATTCGCTCGTATGTTGGTGCGGCTGCTCAAATGCCCGGAATTCCTTGTCAATATGTTCACGGTGCGCCCATTGGTCTGTGTCTCGTGGATTATGATTGAGGGTTTCGTAGATTTTGGCTATTTCCCAGAAGACGACCTCATCGTTTGCGACGATACGAATGCCATTGATCTGCAGTACAAAACCACCATGGAACACTTTCTTTATACCACCGGATGCCCACCTCCTGAATCTGACCGATATTCTGCATATTGTGACACGGGGTCTTCTTCGGTGGCTATTGCTACCGGGATCGATGGGATCCCCTACGAGCTCCGCGCCCGAGCTGCGGGTGGTGATGGCGGATATTTTGCAGACGGCAGTAATCCGGAGCCAGGATGGTCGGGCGTCGACTGGCCGCAATCGCGATCGGCATCAGACTCTGTTCCGCCTGCGCAGGGGCAACATTCTGAATCTGATACCACCCAAACCTTCAATCGTAATGCGTTGGACATCGAGGTGCCGTGGACGGCCTTCGCTGATTCGGATGAGATGTACGCTCTCGGATCGGAATATACTCCACCTCCTTACTTTTAATATCTTGATTTGCGTACGATAGCCAAACTTTTTTTCTTGATCATGTATATTCCGTAGCTCCGAATGAATGCGAACTCTCGTTGGTTTTTTTATATTTTTTTAAAGATTTTGTTGAAGGATTTGCAGCCATACAGTGCTATACGGTATTCAATTTATATTGGGGGTTTGATGCATGTCGAATAGAGCCAGTGAGTTGAGACATGACCACCTTTATGACTCCATTGGGACTTGTGAATCACATCTATGCCAACTGGGTATACCAATTCACCTGCGGAATTTCAATGCTGCATGGTGTTTGTACTTCAAGATGAAATTCCCAACATGGCGAATGTGTTCGTTGATGATGTACCTATCAAGGGACCTGCCAGCAGTTATCCAGACGAGAATGGTAATCTCGAGGTGTTGAAAGAAAATACTGGAATTAGGCGCTTTATTTTGGGAACATGTAAATGATGTACATCGAATAATGCACCGGATAAAATGTGCTGGTGCAACATTCTCTGTATCCAAGACGCAAATATGTCGACGTGAAGCCTTGATCATGGGGCAAATATGTGACCCAGAGGGGTGAACCCCTGACACAGAGCGAGTTGATAAAATTATTAATTGGCCAGCACGAGAGACACCACAAGAAGTTCACCGATTTTCAGGATTATGCAGGATGGTTCATATTTGCATTTTAACTTATTCCTTGATATTTCCTGAATTATTTCGGAAAGGCTATGATTTTGATTGGAATGAAAGGCGTCAAAAAAGCTTCCCAGATCATTAAAGAATTAGTTAGTTCAGCACCTGCACTACAACCGATTGATTATACCTCAAGTAATCCGGTTTTCTTTAGTAAGTGGACTCAAGCTATGATGCAACAGGGATGATCCTCTCTCAGTTGGATGTAGATGGGAAAAGAAGACCGGCCCGTTACGGATCAATCCCCGTGTCTGAGCGGGGGAGTTAATACTCTCAACCAAAATTGGAACTGTTTGGCCTTTACCACGCACTTAGGCATTGGCACCTTTATGTAATTGGGGTCCAGAACTCAAAAGCAGAAGTAGATGCACAATATATTATCGGAATTACTGAATTCACCTGACCTGCAATCAAATGCAGCAGTAAACAGATGGGTACAATGGATTTTGATGTTTGATTTTGAGCTCATACACATACCCATTGTGTGCTTCCAAGGTCCTGATACACTATCAAGAATGCGGCCATATCCTGGTGATCCGCGACTCGACAACGATGACATCTGGCTTGATCACATAGCACTGCTAACATTAATTCCTGATCGTAAATTTCCTAATCTGGGTTCTAGCTCTCGTAAACCGCCGATGTATCCTCCCACCACTCTACCATCATACCTTTTAACCCGCGCTTCTACTGAACAGTTATTGATAGATATCAGACACTTTCTAGAAACCCTGGAAACCCCGTACATTAAGGATGTTGTAGTTAAACACATATTTTTATCACAAGCTGCGAGATATTTTGTCTCACAAGAAAATGGACATTTATATTGAAGAAACAGTACTACTCAGGATAATATTTGACCCGGCCACATGAAGATTTGGGGCACAGAAAAATCGAAGTTACTTTGAGACCTTGCGTTGCATAGTATTTTGGCCTCATTTACGAGCTGACATTCAACACCATGTGAGTTCTTGCCATCAATGTCAGATCCAAAGTCTGGCCTGTTGGAAAGTCCCTTTAACCATTTCAGTGCCCACCACTTTATTCAGTAAAATATACATAGATGTCATGTTTATGCCTAAAGCTCAAGGTTATTGCTATATTGTGGCCGCACGAGATGACCTGACAGGGGTATGTGAGGCCCAACCACTTAAAACATGCATGGCATGTACATTATCAACATTTTTCTGGAAATCTATTTACTGTAGATACAGCATTCCACTTCAAGTTACAACCAATAATGGGGCAGAAGTAAAAGCTGGGTTTGCGGTACTGATAGAGTGTTTGGGAGTCCCACCTATAAAGATTTCCCCATATAACAAACATGCTAATGGAGTGGTAGAACGAGGACACTTCACACTTCGTGAGGTGTTGGTCAAGGCCTACCAGGGACAGATCACCCAGTGGCCTGATCTGCTGGCCAAAACTGTATTTGCCGATTGAATCACTGTCAGAAAAGTTACCGGCTATTCCCCGTATCAATTACTCCATGCCACATATCCAATTCTCCCCTTCAATTTAACTGAAGCCACTTTCATGGTGGAGGGTTTCTATTCTGGAATGTCCACCGCTGAACACTTGGCTCTCTGTACAAGACAGCTCTGCAAACACAAGGAGGATATGAAGAAAGCGGCTGCCACTCTTAAGACCATGTGATTCAAATCCAAGGAACAATTTGAGAAGAGGTTTATTAAGAAGCTGCAGAAATAAAAATACAAAGAAGGGGAATTGGTTTTAATGCGCAACACCAGTGTTGAGTCAGGCCTAAATTGAAAAACACTAACCCGATACCTTAGGCTATACAAAGTAGGCATGGCAGTGCATATGTTTTATATGAATTGGATGGCACCCCATATTTGGAAAATAATGTCGCCGCGTTTCGCTTATTGCCGTCCATCACATGCGACCATTGGTTCATGAAGCGAGGCTGGCTCGGGGATGATGAAGAAGATGACTAAAAAGTTTGTTTTTCGTAAACTTTCCTTGGAATGCTGAATTTCACACCCACGTCTTCTAAATTTATGTTTCCATTTAAGCTGAGCGACCACAATTCTCTTCTCATAAAGGCTCGCATTCGCACACCCTCCATGGGCCGCATTTCCTACTACCAGAAATTGCTCTGGGCTCGCAGGCAGCTTGACCAACAGATATATTTCTATCGAGGCAATGATCGCCACGAACGACAGGCATTTGGAGAGGCTCTGAATGAGCGAATGTATCTCATGTTCCCAGACACAGCTACAAGTCGCCCTCCTTCACCCACAGAATCTATCGAGTCTGCGCTGGAGTTTGTACCCCAGTACACCAGCCAGTACCATTACAACCCTTTCCCCAACATACCGGCATCCCCTACTATGCTAGCTCCTGGAACACATCGGGACTACTTGGGGCGTCTTCTGGTCCACATCACTCTCAGCGACAGAGTAACTTTCCCTGGAATCTCCATGACAATTCCACGCTATGCAGTCTTGCACCCCAATTCTCAAGGTTGCATTCAGCAGGACGATCAACTCCTCTTAATTGATCAGACGAGACAATCTACCATGGTTAAAACCATTCGAAACCATGGATCGCCCGACAACCTAGCAGCTACTTACGTCCTCGAATGCCTTGGCCTACATAATGTCCTCCCCACTGTTTTCATCCTACTTGTCGCCTCGAAACTCATACACGAGAGCTTTTGTGAGGAGTTGGTTCCAAACTCGCTATTCCGTGGAACCACCCGGAGCTGTGAGGTCGTTGAAGAGCCAGAGTATGATCAGGTAACGATGAAAGGAACCATACACCGAGCATACTATCGAGGAGATGAAGAATTTCCCAGCCACCACACCACCATTAGGCTTGACGAATTTACAGACATGGAGTACTCGGACGAGGATGAATATGATCAGTTGGCACAGGATGAGGGTTAAATGGCTGCTTGAATACAAACTGTACTTGTAAAAGCGATCTGTTCTTCATTTTTTTTAGACCCATTCGCTTTACTTTTACTTGTGGAAATACTGAATAATCAAAAGTCGAAATCGAGATCGACTGCTTTAGGAAATGATCAAGAATGGGTTAACATGCCCCCACCATGGGCTACTTGTGCTTCTCTCCACAAGTCCGCACAAGCGCCCAATCATTACGACAACAGAGAATCCCAGGAAATTCAGGGTGCAACCTGACCCTGAAACTCTCTATGATCCCATAAAACACCCCCACGATCATTTCTACTCCCACCATTCCTTTGCCATGAACACCCTCCAATTCTACCACAATGGTCTCCCTCCTACCACCCTCAGGCTAAACAACTCTTTTCCGACGCCACCTGCATACATGTGGAAGACCAAGACCGATCCGCCCATGCTAGAGCTTCACCGTGCCTACGCCATTCTCGTGCCACCCAATCCATGGCATCATTTGCCTGAGCGCCAGTTTGCGGTGTACCCCGTAGAGCTTCACGATGCTGTTGAGGGCAAATATGGAGATCGAGTTGCCCGATATCGCTGCCACCCAGAGAAGGTGCTCGTCTCGCCACCCTACCACTCCACACCCTTCAATGTCGATCAGCATATAACCCTGGAGACCGTGAGGAGTCATGGTACCGTACATGGGCTTTTGGACCATGAAATCGTCGAGATTCGAGACCCGTACAACCCCGAATATGGGCGACTCATTCTTCTCGCTCCCATCCACCTCCTTAGCTGTCCTCCTGCCACTACACCCAATCCTCGTTACACCGGAGGGGATGGATATGATGTAATCCAGACTCCGCGGTCGGAACCGTTCGGGCAGTTCTCAATGACGGTGGACAAGAACCTACGCTGGGCCAGCAAGCATGGGATGCAGGAGAATGAGGGCGACAGCGAGGCTCAACGAATGATGAAGAGGCTGGGGCAGTCGTATGTAGGTAAGGAACATCACAACATCCAGACATTGGCTCAATCAAACCCAGACCAAGGCTCTATTAACACTCTCCTTGCTCCGTAAACTTTTACCATTCCTGTTACTTTGAACATCAACTCTCCTTCATCGCTTGCATGTTACTCTCATTCCATGGACAAACCACGTATCTTCAATGGCATTCAGCCCAAATCCTTACTAATAATTCAATTTGATCATACACGGTGGCTTTGAATAAACTCGAATTTTCCAGACCAACCAGTGGGATAAAACCTAAGTGACCGGTGGCAGGGAGAAGAATTGCACAGTGGTGTTATCGAGGCGATAAAGATTCCATTTAAAAAAGGAACACTCTAGAACAGCGCAACCCAACCTCGCAAATCATGGATCCCCACCCTTCTCTAATAGGGGAAGTCAAAGCTCGAATTCAGGCATCGATTCAGGCGTCGATTCTGGAATCGATTCTTGCATCAGTTTTGGTGCCAGAATTGTTGATTCTGAGAATCGGTCATGAATCGCTGTTTCGACTCCGGAGTCGAAACAGCATCAGAATCGATGAGAATCGATGCCGAAATCTCTGCTTCGATTCATCATCACAGACCAAACCTAGAATTGACTGCGCTGAATGATGAGAATCGACGATTCTGGAACGATTCACCACCCAGAATCGATCACGAATCAGCGACAGAATCGGCGGAGAATCAAGAACTTTGACTTCCCCTAATCGATAAACCCAATCTTCTTAATTCTGACGCAATGTTTTCTGCTGCAACACTTCAGCAGTACCATGAGATAGAACAGCACACCCTCAATAAACTATCCGCCAATGCACCCCCTGACCCAGCTAAACACACAAGCGACACATACCAAGTGGAAGAAGAACGAACCTCGAGGGCAGCCCTGCTCCCAAAACGAGTCAAAACGGAGTCGGACGGGTCTGCCGTACCTGTCGATGACACCAAGTGTCCGCTCTCGCCTACGTCGTTCACGCACATCTCTTGGTTGACGGGAAAAGATACGCAAAGCCTGGAAGAGAATATATTGTACACGTCAAAAAGGCCCATGAATCCTCTCTACGATGCCATCGGGTATCATCGTGATCACGGTTATATTTTCCAATTTTTCGACCGCAGCGACGGGAAGCATCCCATGAAAACATCAGGAATACCTTCCGTGATGGCTCTACTCAATCCGAAAGTCAATACCATTGATTTCGTCCCCGTCATCCCTGTGGGCAAGGAGGCGGTGTTGTTCGCCCCTCATCCAGGGCCGCCTGACAAGAACACTCCCTCAGAGGATATGTTCGACCATGTCGCTCTGCCCTTCGATAAATGGAATTACTATACGTTGGAACTCCAGGTGGTCAACAACGACCAGTCCGTTTTTACTTAGTGTATCTTATAGCGTAGTTGATTCTTAATATTTATGTCAGGTCACCCTATATTTGGTTAATCCCGGTGTGAATTGTTAAGTATTGTGGTCCTTTTAAGCAAGGTGAATTCGCTCAATCAGCCTTGGAGGTGATGCCGTTTCTCGAAATCCGGCTACTTGCCAGTGCGTGGGTGATGCTTTACTTACTCCCACTACTTAGGCTCAAGGCTTGCTGATGAGAGAGTGTACCGGGAAGCGAATAGCGCGCGCGCGCGCGTGCAGGTGATCACGGACTCGACTCGTGGAATATATGTATACGTGGAGACTATATATCAACTATTCATCCCAGCGTACTGGTCAATGGGCTAACCTCGCTCTGAATTTGAAGCAGGAGCGCTTCTGTACGTCTGCTAACGATGCCCTTGTGTCGTGGTCGAGTCTGGTCAGCTCAACAACGGGTACATATAGAACATGATTCTTCATTGTGACCTATGGGAATCGAGGTTAACTGTGGCTGGCTAATCATGGGTGCGTACATGCCTTCAGCGAATCGGGTCCGACTTCGTACTCTTCGTCGTCGAGAAGCAACGTGTCGGGGCGGGCTATGTTAATCCTGTTTCGAATTGGGTCTGGAAATGGTCCTATAACATTTTCCATGGCGTAAAGACTGTCGTCTACGCTCCAGTGGTCTGCCGTTGGAAGAGGTGGATTCGACAACACCATCTCTGCGATAATGCAGCCGATTGCGAAGTTATCGACTCTTTCAGTCCAATCCCAGCCTACGGGTTGCCAATGAGAAAGGGCCGTAAGTTGTGTGATATCAAGCCTCACCGAGCAGAATTTCAGGGCTCCGATACCCAGGCGAACCGACTAAACCTCTGTTCACTGTGACGTCTTCCCCGACACTACCATAATCTATTATCCTAATCTCTGTGCGCTGGAGAATTTGCTATCAAATGAAATAATAAAATAAGAACAGTCACGGCGCGCCAGAAAGTAGCTTACTCTCTTGTTGAAATGATTATCCGCACGATACACGTATTGCTCCGTTCTAGTTGCGTCCAACAGCATGATGTTCCGCGACGTAAGGTCCGTGTGTATTATTCCGTGATTGTGGAGATCTATGAACATCTTACTATTTATTGCCTGGAGGTGAATGGCAACTCACATTCAACTCCTTGGAGTAGTTGCAGCGCTATCTCGACGCACTGGAACGACAACAAGGGTCCGTTTGAGGTGTCCTTTATGGCGTCGTGGAGTGTGCACGGGTATTGTTCGAATATTATGCAGTTTTCGTAGGGCGTGGAGTAGTAGTCGAGCATGACTGCGAACCTGCTTTTATTCAATCGTTTTTTCAATTAAAGCATCGGAATCAGGATAAATTGATAATCACGCCACAGGGTTGCTCGGTAGTTTCGTTAGTTTTTGAAGTATGTAGACTTCTCGCAAGAAGTCTAGAGTCGGGACATGGGTTTGTTGCATGATCTTCACGATGACGGTGGTTGAAGTTATGACGTCCGTGGCAGATCTGACAGAGGAGTAACGTCCACGGCCAAATTCGTCGTGGTGTCTTACGTCTTCGACAGGGTCAGAAGCCGGTGCTGGATGCGAGCTTTGGTGAACCTACATCGATAATTGCCGATTCTCGGTGGGGCGACAGGGGTAGGTGGACGCGCTCTACCGCAGCCATACGTGCCTCGAGCGCCCATCGGTCGTAGGTTATATTCACGTCGAGGGATGCGTGCCATGTCGTAGAGTATAGAACGAGAGTCTAGGGTGTTCTGCCATGTCCTTTGTACAATCTATGTATCTGGCTATATTTGATAATATGATCGGTTGGTAATCAATCAAACCACGGCCCGGAAGTTGCCGGGATGGCTCAGTCATGAACAATCTTCGTTTTTTTAGATGAGGTTTGCTTATTCATTCTAGTCTACTTGTCGATGCGGTTGCAATATTGAGTCCGGCCGTTGCTGACTAGTACAACGATATATAGGTCGGTATTTCAAGGTGGGCACTCTGAATTTACATTCTTCCCAGTATGTCATCCAGCGCGCTCGTTCGTTCTGCTGTCTGGTTCGACGATGGGAATATTATTATCCGCGCCGACGACCAAATTTCTCGAGTTTACTGTGGTATGCTCATCATGAATTCCCCCGTATTCAAATCAATGCTGGAACGCGAGCCGCTTTCGTCTGCGAGCGACGATGGAGACGTGACGATGTATGGGTGCCCTGTGCTTGATATGACAGAAACAGCCGATAACGTGGAGTTTTTCTTAATGGCCTTGTTTGATCCGCGGTAAGTGTTTTGCTTGTAATGCGCTACAACCATTTGGCATAATATTCGCCGATATTCACTGCGTCTATTTGCATGGTATCCTAGTGCACATTTGCTTACCCATCATTAGATACATCGCGCAGCATGGCACGTCGATGCCCACTCAAGGGATTCTTGGCATCTTATCCGTCAGCCGAATATATTCGGTTCAATTTTTGATGCGATGGGCTCTTGCGGAACTCGACCAACTCTATCCGCTCACACTCAAGGGATGGGACCACCAACGTACAGTCGGTATGGACGTGCACGATCACACAGCTGTAATAAAGCTCGCTAGGGACATACATATGCCCTGGCTGCTCCCGTCGGCTTTTTTCCAGGTGTTCATCCAGAGCGTTACCGTGCAGTCGGATTATGGCCATCCTCTTGTCTGCTTTATATGCGGGGGGTTGGCGGCCAAACTCTCCTCCATCGATTACAATTCGATACTTGGCGCGTCTGCTAATGTAATGAGCGGGTCCACGTTCATATCAGACGGGCTGCGATCGCCTTCCTCGTCGGATTGCCCTGATCGGATGCTGTGTTCTTCCCGTGCTTCGCAGTTCGTCGACACCGTTCTTCGCGGTGTGTGTGTCGATCCTTTATCCTTCTTGGCATCCCCAGTACAGTGGACCGCTCTAAGAAGCGAGGTGTGTAGTGATTGTGGAGACGAGCTGAGGGGCACTTGGAAGGCGAAGAGGATTATGTTTTGGAATGCGCTTCCAGCGATGTTCGGCTTGTCGTCGTGGGATTATATGGAGATGGAACGGGTAGATTGGATGGAATCTAATTCTAGTAACGTCCTCTGAACTCTGCCCGTTCGGTGTTTGTGTATATAATGCCTTGTGTCTTTCAATCTGTGTATCCGCTTGTCGGTGCCGATGTTCAATGAAATGGTGTGCTTACACATCAGGGGACAACTTTGCTGTCTGTTCTCTAACTGCAACAGTAAGCAGCAAGCCTTAATGGGTATAGCTATTAGAATATTCTATTTGAGCGCATGATTGCCGTGCTTCCGTTGGTAAGCGCTTAATCTCAATTAATCAGCTGAGGCCTACAAAAGAGGGGGGAATATTGGTCCTGTCTTCCTTGCTTCAGCTAAATTCTACCATCGTAAAATATACGCTCGAAATGCACGTCCCCGTCGCGATTATCGCGGCCCTCACTTGTCTCTCTTATACTCCTGCCATCGCAGTATCCGGTGCGTTCGTTTTTCGGCTAGAAACACTGCGAGTTTTTGAATTTTTTGAATTTTTGATTTTGATTCTTCGCATTTGACACAGGCGACGCGTCCTCTGCCCCCATGTGCGCACTCTCTGTGTGTCATTCATTGACATCGGCGACACCGGGTTTATCGTTTCTCGATTATCGAGTTCGGCATTCGTGCCAGCTGGGTACCGTCGACCAGAGTGGGTGTTTTCGGTTGATGTTAATCGGTTTCTTACGTATATATTTTATTTCCTCAGGTGCTGATCGACCATACTCGGTAGCCTGTTCGATGGTTGATACCGTTGGCGTATCTTGCCACCATTCTGGTGTTTACTCCTCGTCTTTGATTGAAATTTGGATTCGAGAACAGATCTTTGGGATTTATCCCGCCCGCATGGATTTTGACATGCATATACCTTTGATTTTGTTGCCATACGGCGTTTGTTATTTGGAATATGAAATGGGACACTCGAGGGCCGCTGCTTCGGTTGCTGGCCCCGAGCCCCAACACATTTTGGAATTTGTTGATTTGAATTACACGTATCCTAAAGCTATTCGGAAGAATGCATGTTTGGTATTAGGGTTGATTTCGCAGTCGCTCCACCATCCTCGGCTATGCACTGTCTGGACGTGGGGCGGATGTATTCGTATTTTCTTGTTGGATTTCTTGTGCCGAAGTTTCGACTGTATGACGCGCTTATTGCCTTCACTGGAAACTCGTTGTGGCGCCATCGTATCGTGTTACAGAGTTCGCGTGCTTGAATATCGCTCTTTGATGTACAGACATGACTTCTTAGTCGCTTTCCGTAGGGCCCTCTCAAATATTCCCGACAGGCGTGTTTCGGTTTTGTTTGTTGTTCAATCATACCCTCATGTGGCATTGATTCACTGTTGCCATTACGCGTCGGTTCTAATTCGGGAGCATGTACCCATATTCTCCGTTCTACGCGGCCTGGATAATGTGCTGGTGATTTTTATGCGCTTTTGTCGCGACGCAATGCGAGTTGTGCTGTCTGCGTTCAGTTGCCGTGTCGACTCTCGAGACCACTGCGAAGCGTCTGAAGTTTCACGTTGGACTGATTACCATAGTTCGCCTGGCAGATATTTATGTGGCGGTGGATTGAGGCAGTTGGGCCGTAAAGCGATTTTGACGAAGTCGGTTGTCTGGGAGTATGTGATTGATGCTAATGCGCTAGATTTATCCGGGGAATTTGAAGCTGTTTATCAGTTGCAAGTAGGTCAACGACAAGTTCGTGGGATATTGGATATTCGCCCCGACTGTTTCGCGGCTCTTGTCCCCTTATATGTCCTCTTGCCTTGGCTCACCAGAGCTCAACTTGTGACCTTATCGCGTCTCCATGGTGTGAAGATTGTTGCGAAGGTTCCCGTAGCGGTTGCGCGCGAGCTGATGACGTCCCATAAATGCGTCGTCTGCCCGGAAGTTACGTGTATTTTCAGGCTACTGTCTACGAGTGGGAGGCTGAGGCCGATAAAAGTGGTAAAATCGATTGAAAACAAATTGGCTTACGTGCGAAGGGGTTTTTTCAAACGTGGGATCGTCATGTCTGCGGTTCGTAAGAGTCATGAACTATCTAGCCTGCGTTTGCTTGCTACCAAATTTCGAGCAAGACGGCGGATTGAGCAGGTGTTGCTGAAGATTCGTCCTTTCCCCCTAGTCCCAGAGGTAAACGTATAGCTCATCGAATAATAACCGGGTTCTGTCGAGCCACCGCCCCGGACCAGTTCGTCGAAGCTGGATGCGCTGTGTGCGGGTGTTTGACTTTGTGTTCTAAGTTGTCCAAGATATCCGACTTATGTATAGATTTATCTTGATAGAGGCCGCAGGTGTCACTAGACTTGAAAGACGTTCGGTCAGCGAGCCAGTACGGGAGATAGAGGGCCCTATCCTAGCGGATAACTGCGACGAGATATGCGTAGAATGTGAGACGTGTATTACCACCGATAAGAAGATGCCTCCGTCGGCGCTTGCGAACCATCGATGGATCGGAGCTGTCCCAGAGGTGTTGAAATGCCTTCATTATGCGGAGCAGATGCTTGTGGCGAGAGTCCGTCACAGTGTGTGCGTTGTACGGGTCACGGCTGGTAGACTTAGGATGAGTGCGAACGTGATTATGTTTACTCAGCCCACTTTAAAGGTTTATCAGAAATTGCCTCCTTCGACCGATGAGTTAAGTGAAGTTCTAGCTTTTGTTTTCGTAGGTGCGATGGCCCCTACACAAGAAGATTTTGAACGGACTCCGATGCTCGTCAGGCGCCATAAGGTTGCAGCTGCGCTGAATTGGTTGAAGTTGAATCACATTGGTTATCATGATCTAGAAATCAGCGAAGAAAATTTGGCATCTTACCCAGAGAACGGGGTACCTGTCGTCCCTGACTACAGACACGTCGATCCGGACGATCCAAATGTATTTCTGCCACCCGCGATGAGCGTACACGACGAGGGTGAAGAGATTGGAACAACAAGCGGACCTTGTACTTTCGCTGTTCATGGTCTTACCGGAGTCGAATATGAAACAGCTTCAATGTATACCATCAAATCGGTTGCGTTGAGGCATTTGACTGAGCGCGGTACGATGCTGGGGGTTGGGAGAAGTGAGCGTCCTATATCTCTGTATGATAGCGTCAATTCGTATCCTGGCATGTTCCCTTGGCTATTCCCTTATGGGCTTGGTGGTATAGGTCATCCCTCGCACAAGAATAAGGTTAGTGAATCTGTCAGCAAGAGGTTGTTGTTATTGTATCATGACAAGCGATTCCAAGAGGATATGTACTTTCCTATGATAGCGTTCAACCATGAACAACTGAAAGCGACGGTCACTGCCACTAATGTGCTCGCCAAGAAATCCAAGTTCGAAGATATCGCGCGACGACTGCTCGCATTGAATCCAGAGGTGGCAGCTAATATCGCGGATCGGATGGTAGCGGGTGAAAGGGTGTTGCCGTCTACGGAGTCTGAGCAAATTTGTTTTGATGTACTTCATGACTTGGATAATGTGAATGGGCGCGTCCAAGGATCCTTGACGTCTAAGAAATATATGAGGAATCAAATATGGTCGATGATTTCATTCAAGGGGGCGCCTACTTGGTTTGTGACGATTGCATGGGCCGATAGTAAACATCCGATCAGTCTGTATTATGCTCGAACAGGCCACATATACAGTCCAGACATACTGTCGTCCACTGAACGATATAAACTGATATCAAAGAACCCTGTCGCCGCAGCGAGGTTCTTTCACTTCATGGTAGAAGCATTCATACACCACGTTTTGTGTTGGGATGGAGAGAAATCTGGATGGTTTGGACGCACTAATGCTTATTATGGTACAGTCGAACAGCAAGGGAGGCTTACATTGCATCTGCATCTTCTGCTTTGGATCTGTAATGCGTTGTCTCCTGAAGATATCAGGAAAAAGGTTATGGACCCTGCATCCACGTTCAGACTCAGGCTAGTAAAATATATGGAATCTGTGTGTCAGGGCGAATTCGCGACAGGCACTATAGACGATGTACGTGCAGTGATCTCTGGTCCGGATTACAAGGCACCCACGCATACTATGCCAGGAGCTCCGCCACCTCGTTGCGATGTCCCTGGTTGTGCTGGGTGTGCTGTATGTGATAATTTGTCCAGATGGTGGAAAAGATATTATATTGAGGTCGATGATTTGTTGTTACGCTCTAACGTGCACAGTTGTCTTCATTCTAGCAAACAGATAAAGGATGAAGAAGCCAGAAAGTGCTGGAGGGTTAAGGAAAAGAAGCCGACCGGTAAGCGTCTTAAATTCGAGCGGAAGGGATGTCTTACGAAAGAGGGTATATGTCGCGCACGGTTTCCACGAGAAATTTTTCCAATCACGGTCATCGATCCATTGGACGGCCATATAGATCTTAAGAAGCTTGAGCCCCAATTGAATACATTTTCGCACCTGATCACTTTCTTGAACAGGTGTAACTCTGATGTTACCTGCATGCTGTCGGGTACCGCGGTGAAGGCTGTGGTTTCATACGTGTCGGATTATATATCCAAGTTAAGTGTCAAGACGTACCAGATATTCGCGACTGTATACGATGTATTCCAGAAAGACGATGATATGATGGGAGGAGAGTTCGAACCAGTCCAAAAAGCGAGGACATTGATGAGGCGCATTGTGAATTCGTTATCCACTAAGATGGAAATCGGAAGTCCCATGGCGTCCATGTACGTGCTGGGAAATCCAGATCACTATACTAGCCACGAGTTTGTCAACTTTTGGTGGAAATCTCACATCATGCACGTACGGAGGTATTGGCAGTCGTTGGAAGAAGTCCCAAATCCTGATGAGATGCAGGACACGGAGACTGTCATCATCAGAAAACAGGGAGACAAGTATGTCGCGAGCGCCGGTGTCGACGATTATTGCTTCAGGCCGTCGGAGTGCAATAGCCTCAACGTGTATGAATGGGTCCAAGTTTCCAATAAGAGGATGAGAACCAAGAAGGAGAAGGCAGATTTTCTTGCGGGGCAGGATCCTGGACCTATGGAAGAGGCTGAATCCTCTGACAACGATTCAATTGATGATGATGGTGGGTTCATTGAGCATGATATATTCGTCGAAGGTGATGCCGTTGGTGCAGACAGATTAATTGTCGAGTATGACTGGGAGACCGATGACGACGATGAGACAATCGTGGAAAAGGCCATATGTAATGCACGTGATACAAAAGGGTCGAGGCTTGCGTTTCATCATAAACATCCGCTCTATCTATCTCATTCGGTCCAATGCGATCTATCTCGTCTACAGACGATCGTCCCCAATTTTATCGGCGGTGCGTTGCCGAGAAACGATAAAGGCGACCGTGAATATTATTGCAGTGTGATGCTGACGCTTTTCAAGCCTTGGAGGGTACCAGCAGATTTAAAAAATCCCACTGAAACATGGGAGAGTGTATTCTCTTCCTATGTGTTCACTGATAGGCAACTAGCTCTCATGACCAATTTTAACGTCCGATTTGAATGTAATGATGCGAGGGACGACCACTATCATACATTGATGAAAAAGAATGTTGAAGCAGTCCGTTCTGGGTTTGCTAGGATTTCCGCTAATTTATACGGTTCAGACGAGCCCTCTTTGTTTCCTGAAGATCCGTTCGATCATGGTATGGACGATGATCATTACACCGATGGCCTTTTTGACGATGTTGGAAGAAAAACTCAAAAAATATTGGACGACCAGATCAGGGTGCGTAGGTTGATATATTCATCTGGATGGCTGCGTAAATGCACCGGCAATTTACCGGAGTCCGATAAATCCAGGGTATCGCCACCTTTTAAAACCAGCGTTACTTGGACTAACGTGATCAGGGATATGAGGAATACATTGACTTTCAATAAACTAGCTAATATGCCAGCGAAACCTATTGACAATTCGCGCAGGAAAGCTCCTTACGATCAGGTCGGGATCCTGCCGCATCATTATTTCAGTCGCGGCTTCAAAGCTAGTACGGTCAGTGCCCAGGCCATCGTCGATGATACGTCTAAATATTGGGATTTGAACCCTGAGCAGGATCGCGCATTCAGATTGATAGCAAATCATGCTTCTGGTCCGCAAATCGAGCCATTGCGCATGTATATCGCAGGTATGGGCGGGTCCGGTAAATCTCAGGTCTTCAAGGCTATCGAGATGTTTTTTGCCAAGCGGAAGGAGGAGTATAGGTACCTGATCGTCGCACCGACTGGATCGACTGCGGCTCTTTTAAATGGATCAACATATCATTCAGTCTTCCAGATACCTCGCGACGCAAAG
The DNA here is from genome assembly GCA_029282285.1 of Mycena rebaudengoi. Classification (NCBI taxonomy): domain Eukaryota; kingdom Fungi; phylum Basidiomycota; class Agaricomycetes; order Agaricales; family Mycenaceae; genus Mycena; species Mycena rebaudengoi. The sequence goes on along the minus strand of JARJCX010000496.1, from coordinate 11,719 downwards.
AGTAGAAACCGAGACGACGTCAACGGGTTCAGAAGCGAAGAGTCGATCGTCGCCTCGATAAATGATCGGATACAAGGTGTGGATTATTTATTACTGGATGAGGTATCAATGGTTTCGTGCAGCGATTTACAGATATTGGCCAGTCACGCAGCTAAAGCCCGGAACGTCCACGATATTCCGTTCGGGGGGCTTAGTACAATATTCGCCGGAGACTTTGCGCAGCTGCCTCCTACAACCGGTGCTTCTCTTTACAGTGGTATGGTTGCGTTAAACGGTGCAGAGGCTATCGTGTCCCAGCGTGACCAGAACGCTGTTCTTGGTCGGATCCTTTGGCATCAGGTGACTACTGTCGTTGTGCTACGAAAAAATATGAGACAATCTAAGCAGACTCCAGAAGACGCTCGGCTACGCGCTGCTCTGATGAATATGCGATACGGTGCATGTACTCCTGAGGACGTTGCTTTCCTCCGATCACGAGTCGTTGGATCTGGTCCCAATGCCCCTGTTCTGAGTGATCCCGACTTTCGCAATGTCTCCGTCATCACCGCCTGGAATTCACAGAAGGATATATTCAATAAGAATGGAGCGGAAAGATTTGCCATAGACACTGGTCAAACTTTGACTCATTTCTACTCGATTGACACTGTAAGCAAGCAGCAGATAAGTAAGGTCCGTTGGAAATCGTCCGAACAATCTGCATTACGTATACTCACCGATAAAGTCAGGGAACTTCTGTGGAAGTCTGATCCCTGTACAAGTGATCACATACCGAGCAAATTGAGCCTGTGTATAGGCATCCCTGTTATGCTGCGTTCTAACGATGCGACCGAGATGTGCATTACTAAGGGCCAAGAGGCGGTCGTGGTTGGATGGGACTCATCTACTGGTAAATATGGTAAGCTAGTTTTGGATACCTTGTTCGTTAGACTTCTTAATCCTCCGAGACCGATACAGATAGCTGATCTACCCGCGAATGTGGTGCCCATTCCTCGCAGCCATAGCCATGTCACTTGCATGCTTCCCAATGACACTCTCGTGTCTTTGAATAGGCAACAGGTCAATGTATTATTGAATTTTGCAATGACTGATTATGGTTCTCAAGGTAAGTCGAGACCATTCAACGTCGTGGATTTGACTAATTGTAAAAATCATCTCTCCTATTATGTTGCGCTGTCCAGAGGCACATGCGCGTCTGGCACAGCCATATTGCAGAATTTTGATGATAAAAAAATTACACTAGGTATGTCCGGATATCTCAGACAGGAATTGCGAGAGATAGAGATAATGGACGATATAACTCATATGCGCTTTGACGGAATTCTTCCAAAACATGTAACTGGACTGTACAGACGTCAACTGCTTCGGTCTTATCAGATTTGGAAGGGTGCGAACTTTGAGCTGGCTTCGTTACACGACTCGGTCAAGTGGACTCCTCACATGGGTCCTAGGATCCCCGATGCAGTTAAATACGACCAGTGGCATTCGTCTGTGGTTACCGCTGCGAAATCCAAGGCGGCTGATTCTACCAAGCGTAAATGTGGTCCTGATGGCGATGCTACAGTTGGCAATGCACTTAAAAAAAATAAGGGTGAATCGCCAACCGATGTGCTTTCTAGTCGCTCTTGTCCGTCCGGCTTGATATGGGATAGCAGCAATTATAGCTGTGCGTACGATTCAGTGTTTTGTATATTGTTTAATATTTGGATGGATGATCGTGTCGTTAGAAGCGCTCAGCTTGGCCCATTGTCATCGGAATTGGCAACACTGGTGAATGGCTTCAGTGATGTACTTTCTGGTACTATATCTTTAGAGCAGGCCAGGGATGTGGTCAGGTGTATGCTGCATGAACGACAGCGGGCATCTTTTCCCTACGGGCCCAACTATGCAAGTGTGGATTTGCTGAGTCAATATCTACTGCCCGACAGTCGCTGTGCGTTGGCCACGACCGGATGTACTAGATGTCCTTATAGTCATCCTGGTAGTGTTGTTACGTTCGGTCATCATCTGACCGTTTCGCCGTCTATCGCGTTGTATCGCGAAGCCAATGCGGAAATTTCGCTGAAGCAATGGTTCGAGGAACATTTCCACAAAAGGGTACAGCGATGTCCTACGTGCTTCTTGGAAGATCAAGTAGTGTCGAAAATGTTACGGACTTCTCGGATACAAGAGGTACCCGCCTTTTTATTTTTGTTCGTGTCTAGTGCTAAGATTGCATTGGATCCCTACTTGACTTTCACCCGCGCTGATGGCGAGGAGGTTGTGTTGTGTCTGAGGGGTGTAGTTTATCACGGGGGCTCACATTTTACGAGCAGGATAGTCGACTCGCATGGAGATGTGTGGTTCCACGATGGCATCACGACTAGGAGCACATCCGTCTACGAGGGCAACTTGGGATCTATTTCGTCTCTGTCTGGTCTTCATTCTCATGCAGGGGATAGTGCAATCCTTGCTATTTACGCGGTATCCGTTTCTTAGTCTATATATTCGTGGCACAATATTTGTACTTAGCAGGGCGCTGCATGCCTGTCTCTATTTATGATGTTCACTTTGCACTTTTATTATCGCGCGACACTTTTGTCAGCGCGCGACACTTTTTTCGGGAATTGATGCGCGACCGTTTCGAAGTTGCCTTTTTGGGACATCCGGAAAGCCCCGTGATTTGTTTCCGATGCTGCAAGCACCTGCGTCGTGTCCGCATCTGCCCGAGACCAACGCGAAGAGGTCGTGGAGACCCGTGCGACTCCTTAGGCCTTAGGGTCAGCCGTCTCCACCACGTTCGTCTCAGGCCACTCGTCCGAGACAGCGCGGCTCCTGCGCTTCAGCGGCCACGCCCTCTATATCCGCCGCGCCGCGTCCGCGTCGTCCCTGAGTGCCACGCAGGCCGGGACGACAACGCCAAAGCTGCCGCTCGTGTACCCCGCGTGTTAAGTATATATCAGACTCAGTCGTAGAGGGGAAACGACTCCATTAATACTACGCTACCTGTTAAGTATATATCAGACTAGCAAGGGTCAATAAGTAACGGAAGTAAATGTGGAAGTAAGTATAACTCACCTCAGTCGTAGAGGGGAAACGACTGAGGGAGCGGATGTAAATAGTAGCCTATATAAGAGGTGTCGCGTAGTAGGAGAGTTGGCGCGTGCTCGACAGAGCGCGCGCTCCATCAAGATTGTGGAGATGGCTAGTGAGCCGAGTCAAAACACAACACTCCCCCGACGAGGGAATTGTAGCCATCTCAGGAGGTAAGTCCCATACGTACGACGAGATCATGGTGTCGTTCGTAAGTGAGTGGTTTGGTCATAATGTCGGCTAGGTTGTCGGCAGAAGGGACATGAATAAATGTGAGTTCTCCATCTTCGACTTGCTCGCGGAGATAATGGTGTCGTATGTCAATGTGTTTCGTTCGAGCATGACCGCGGGTGGACTTGGAAAGTTGAATGGCAGAGAGATTGTCGCCAAAGAGCTGAGCAGGAAGAGGCTGAGGCAACTTAACTTCATCCAAGAATGAGTACATCCATCGCAGTTGACGAGCACCGCGAGCACCAGCCATATACTCCGCTTCTGCCGTGGAAAGCGCAACCGTGCGTTCACGGTGAGCACCCCAAGCAACGAGACCACCTGCCATAGCGTAAAGCTCCCCCGAAGTGGAGCGCCGGGTGTCCAAACAACCCGAAAAATCAGCGTCGACGAAGCCGATAGGCGTCAAGGAAGCACCTTGATGGTAGGTGATGCTATAATCTAGCGACCCCTTCAGATAGCCCAGTACGTGCATTATGGCATGCCAATGAGAAGGCCCGGGGTTGGAGGAGAACCGGCTGAGGACGTTGACGCTGTAGGCGAGGTCTGGGCGCGTCGCGATCATCAGAAACATGAGGGATCCGAGTACTGCTAGGTACGGCTTGTCTCGCATATAGTACTCGTCCTCGGGCGAAAGGCGAGCTGGGGATTCGACGAGTTGAATGCCAGTAGACAGTGGAGTACGTTTAGGGTTGCAATCCTGCATTCCGAAGCGCTGGAGGACCCGTTCGGCGTAGGCTTTTTGCGAGATGGTAATGGCACCAGTCAGGTGATCGTGCACAATTTTTATTCCCAGCGTCTTCTCCAGCTCTCCCAAGTCTCGCGCATCGTACTTCGCTCCCAGCTCTGCCTTTGCTCGACCTGCTTCCTCGGGTGACGACGAGATCCCCGACACATCATCTGTGTACGTTCCCGTCACCGTGCTTTCTCCCCCACGGGTACGGACACGGATCGACGGGTCTGCTTTGGAACGCGAATATCCAAGCTCCTCGTAGGCGCTGTCCAACTCGGTCCACCAGTTACTAGCACCCTGCATGGTCCCATACAGGGTGAAGTCCAGTTTGGCCACGAGAACCTCAGAACCCTCGACGACCATCCCTTCCGGTTGTTCCATGTAGACGTCTTCCTTCATCTCGCTATTGAGGTAGGCGCTGACGAAGTCCACTCCCCAGACCTCCCACCCCTTCGATGCTGCGGTCGCAAGAAGCATACGCAGCGACTCGTACCGAACGACCGATGCGTAGGTCTCAAAGAAGTCCACGCCCTCCACCTGCGTGTACCCCTTCGCAACCAGCCGCGCCTTCCGACTCTCGACGTTCCCGTCGGCGTCGTACTTGATGGCAAACACCCACATCGTTTTCACGATGTTTGCCCTGGCAGGCCGCTCGACAAGGTGCCAGACCTTGCGCTCACGCAAGCGTTTGCACTCGGTCTCGATGGGACCTTTCCACAGGTCGGGTCGGGTCATGGCTTCCTTGTACGTCTTGGGAACCCAGAGGTCGTCGGGATTAACCGATGACAGGAACACTCTCACTTCTGTGCCCTTTTTAGATGCAAGAAACGCACTTGTGCCCCGGTCACCCGACGCTCCAAGATTGTTGTCTGCCCACGCTCGGCCTTCGTTCTCCGCTTCCGCAATAACGGCCTCGGTTGCGTCCGCCGCCTGCTGAGCTGCCGACGGCGTCTTCTTTCTGGTGGAACGGCGGAGTCCTGCTGCGGCAGCAGGTGGATTCGGCGGTGGTGCGGGGACTATGATGATGGGTGGTGCGGCTACGGGAGGTGCAGGAGCGATGATGGGTGGTGGTGCAGGAGCAACGACGGGGGGTGTAGGGATGCGCTCGGGGATCGCTGGAGCCGCAGGCGGCGGCGGCGGCGGTATCGCTGGAGTCACGGGCAGCGGCGTCGTCGCAGGAGGAGGTGCTCCGTCGTTCTCGCTACCCCAAGGCTCGCTAAAGTCCTCAGGGGACTGCTCGTCTGCAACGCCCGTACGGTGAGCTTTCCCTTCCTCGAAGAAAACATCGCGAGACTTATAAAATTTCCCTGTCTCGAGGTCGAGGAGCCGATATGCACCTGCGCCATGGTACCCAATCAAGCGCAGCTTCTTCGATTGCACGGAGAGCTTGCCGTCAGTGTGGACAATGGGTATTTTCATGTACGCGTCGCATCCGAAGGCTCGCAAGTGGGCGACATTCGGTCGGACTTTACTCCATAGCTCGAACGGGGACTTGTCGGGGTGGCGTGCACTTGGAATGTAATTCATCAGGTACACCATTGTCGCTGCGACCTCAGCCCAGTACTTATGGTGTAATCCCGCATCCTTGAGCGCGCAACGAGTCCACTCAATGATGGTGCGTATGCCTCGTTCCGCCGCGCCATTGTTCTGCGAGGTGTAGGATGGTGTGACTTCCCAAATGATTCCGTTAGCCTTACACCATGGAAGCCATTCGCCTTCAAACTCCCCGCCACCGTCAAAACGGACATGGCGGACTTTCTTCCCCGTTTGACGTTCTGCCCGTGCAACCCATTCCTTGAACGCGTCCAGCGTAGTCGACGCTTTCTTGTTCTTCAGGAAGTAAACATCCCGCTTAGAGGTTGCGCCGTCCATTATGTGCATCATATAGATTGCACCACCCGCGGACGTTGTCCTTGATTTTCCCCAAAGGTCAATATGGACACGCTCGAGAGCCTCGGTCTCATGCGTCACAATTGCATCAAACGGACGTCGTGTTTGTTTCCCGTAGATACAGTCTTCACAAGCACCAGGTGCGTCTAGTTCCGAAGTAATTTCCAGTCCATCCACCAGTTCCTTTCTGATCAATGCCCTCAGTCGACTATCTCCCACATGCCCGAACCGCCTGTGCCAGGTTGCGAAATCAACCGGCCGAGACTGAGAACGTGCACGTGAGATGACTGCGTGCGTAACTGGGAAGAGGTCGACCACGTACATGCCATCGTGCACATGCGCGGTCATGAACTGGGATCCGGTGGCGCCATCGGCAAAGGCGGGGCCGGTGAACATTGCAGTCTTGTTGGTGAAGCTGACAGAACAGCCGTTCTCGACGAGACGGCTGACGGAGATGAGATTAGAGGCAAAGTCTGGGGTGTGGATGGCGTCGAATTGGAGGATAGTGTCAAGGCCGTTCATATTGACACGCTTGTACACCGTTCCGTGACCCAAGATACGGAACGATGCTCCGGCGTTGGCGGTCTGGCCAGTAGCGGAGGCGGGAGTGTAGGTGGCGAAGTCGGCTCTGTCAACGAAGCAGTGGTGAGTCGCACCCGAATCGATAAAGGTGCGAACTTCGGTGGTCATCGCAAGTTTGCTGAGCGCTGCAAACTCCAGGTCGGACATCGTCGCAGGCTTATTGGACTGTGCAACGGCCATTAATGCCATGAAGTCGAACTGGTCCGAAACGGCGGTGCCAAAAGCCGGTGCTTGCGCGAGTGCGGCAACGGTATTGGTGACGGGAATGACCGGTGTACCGCCAGGTACGTACGGCTTCTTCGAACCTTTCCACCAAGCTGGGTACTGCCCTTCCTTCCCGCCTCCGGGACGGAAGCAGTCCTTGGCGAGGTGCCCCGACTTCCCGCACTGCGGATTGGTGCACCTCAAGCCAGCGTTCGATCCACCTCCGCCGTTGAACGCAGCAGCCATTGCTTGGGTATTAGCTGCGCCCGTACTGGCAAAGGTGGGCGGCGCGTTGACGCGAAGGTCCCACAGACGGAGCCGATTTTCGACCGCGGCTGTCGTCGTCAGACTATCGAGACCGGCGATGACAGGGTCCCAGGAGTGCGGGAGTGCATTGATGAGGATCCCGCGGAACTGCGGGTCGGTTATACCGCCACCTTGATGATTCACTGCCTCCCATTTCGACCGGATATCTTCAATGAAGAGACCGAAGTCCGCTCCTTCGGCATAGTGAATATCACGCAACTCGCGTTCAGCAGTGACAAGACCAAGATCACTCTTCACGTCGAAGACGGAGGTAAGTGCCTTGTAAGCCTGCGCGGCCGTCATGTCGTCGGTAATGCCGTAGCCGATGGGGTTCTGGACATTGCTGATGATCATCGACTGGGTGTACCCGTCGCGCATGTCCCATTCTTCCTCGGACGGATTCTTGGAGTACCACGGGCTGGCAGCAGTGGCGACATACGGGATAGGGCCAGATGGTCTAGTGATAGTGCCTTTAAGGTAGGCGACAACTCCGCGAGCCTTCGCACCAGCGAGGAGCTGCGAGTTAAATTTGGTGAAGTTGGTACCCTTGAAGCGGTCGGCCTCGGGCATCGAGAAGGGGGTCGGGATTCCAGACATGGTGATTGCGGCGATAGCACAATGATGGTGTCGGGTTCGGGTTCGGGTTCGGGTTCGGATTCGGGTTCAGGTTCACTCGTAGATGCTGAGATGATAGCCCAAGTATTTGGTATTGTGGATTTAAATAGCAAGGGCGGGGCCCATAACCTGTTAAGTATATATCAGACTCAGTCGTAGAGGGGAAACGACTCCATTAATACTACGCTACCTGTTAAGTATATATCAGACTAGCAAGGGTCAATAAGTAACGGAAGTAAATGTGGAAGTAAGTATAACTCACCTCAGTCGTAGAGGGGAAACGACTGAGGGAGCGGATGTAAATAGTAGCCTATATAAGAGGTGTCGCGTAGTAGGAGAGTTGGCGCGTGCTCGACAGAGCGCGCGCTCCATCAAGATTGTGGAGATGGCTAGTGAGCCGAGTCAAAACACAACACCGCGCTGCTCTCACATATCACGCTATACCGACGAGGGGATGCTGAGTGATTGATTCTTTAGCGGACAGACGACGGAGCGGATGCCCGAGTCGTGCAAGCTGGCGCTGAATGCGTATCTGACGAGAAAAGACCGCGCCTACGCAGCTCCAATGCCATTGATGGCCATATGTACTTGTGCAGATTTTCTGGGTCCCGTGTCTGTGCCCAAGGTTCGAAGGGCGAAGACGACTAGACACCCCGCGGACCACAGATGTCTCAAACCCTCTCAAAACTCGCCCACCAGAGCAGCTACGTGGACCTGGTCACTGGAAGTGGGAGAGGAATAGGAAGGAATCACCAGCTCAGTGCATGCGCGGAAATTAAGCGTGCGGACGAATCATCCCACCCCGACCGCAAGTGCCATATTCCAGATGGTCCCTCCCTCACGAGCTCGGTGCCCACCCAAACGATGAGAAGAGTATTCCGGAGAGGAAGCCCCACTCCACAGCTAAACGGGCGCGAATTGGGTATAGGAGGATGAATCCCAAGTTCCCGCCCTACATCATCATCCCGACCCTAAGTCCCTGATACCCCTCCTCTTGGAAGGATACATCCCTCCAATCGACGAATACCTCCCACGGGGGAAGCAGAACCCGCCGTATCGCAAGATGGGCCGGAATTGCAGTGTACGGACGAATCGTCCTCTTTTCCGCATCTGCGGTACTAAAACCCAATTCCCCCTACACCATCGCGGCAACACCCACCCAAATGACGACTCTCCTTCGCTGAACAGGAATGCCGAGCCCTCTGTCTATATGTTCCAGGATTGCCAGCACCTCGCGCAGAAGAGGAAGCCCTGGCTAGAGTTTTGACAGGACAATACGGACAACGGCTTGTCGCGGGGGCTGGCAGATGTCTGGCTCGGCTGAAGGACAGCATGGAGAGCGCAGCCACGATGCTGGACGACGGTGGGCATTTTTTATGTTCCTGCTGAGTTTTTACTTATCGCGCTTTTAGGCGAAAAGGTGTATCATCGATGTGCTGAAAACAGTGGAAAATGCGCTTGTATCTCATTAGCCAGCCACATTGTATACATACCTTTGCTCCCTCATTCCATCGCCAAAGAAATCTATCAAAATATGGATCGTATCCATTACGAGGTCTTCCACCAGATCTATCCGTACAAATCCTCGTCGCAGATCGCCCTCACCGTCACTGCCGCATCCTCAACGTCCTCCTCAGCCACACGCTTGGGGTCGTCCTGCAGAGCTCCGTGTATGCAAACCCAATGGGATCCCCTTCCCCGTCCCTTTGCGCGCGAACGCCACCGCCACGAGTGCCGCGCGTGCGACGTCCTCCAGCGCGGCGCCGCTCGACAAATGGTGGCTGTGCGCGATTGCAAGCTGCAAACAAAAGTTTAATCGACTCTTGCACACCATCACCACCACATTTTACCACTATGGGTCCAGATCGCTCCGACAACGCCGCGAACGGCCACGCAGCTCGCACATTCCACCCGTACAACCGTGCCCGCGCTACTCGTAGTGCTCGTACCGTCCAATCCGGCGCACCCGCGCCTGCCTCTAACGCGCCTGCGCCTGCTTCCGCGCTCACTTCCGGACATCCGTCCGTGCATGTCCCTGCTTCCAACGCGCCCGCGCATACCTCTGCGCCTGTACATGCGTCCGCGCCTGCGCCTGCGTTTGCGCGGATGCCAATGTCTGTGTCTGCACCTTCACCCACGCCACCTGCGCCTGCCTCCAACGGGCCTGCGCCTGCTTCCGCGCTCACTTCCGGACATCCGTCCGTGCATGTCCCTGCTTCCAACGCGCCCACGCATACCTCTGCGCCTGTACATGCGTCCGCGCCTGCGCCTGCGTTTGCGCGGACGCCAACGTCTGCGTTTGCACCTTCACCCACACCTACTTCTGTGCCTGCATCCGCGCCTGCGCCTGTGCCTGCTGCTTCTGCGCCTGCGCCCACGCCTGCAACCGCATCCGGCGCGCCCGCACCCGTTCAAGTCGCCTCGACGATGATCGGCATTGTGGTAAGTCCGACTCCATATTTCACTTCGCTTTCTGACGCTTGATTCAGCTCATTGGAAGCCCCGCAAATGTCCAAAACGTACCTTTCCATTGGTATGCCTTTTCCCCGCTCACCGTCGTTCATAGACAGCCACCGGTATTGCCAAATCATTTGCGACTTGAAAGTGGGCGAGACAAATGTGTGTTATCTAATAAAAACAGTGTCTTGCACTCATAACATTACATATAGAAAGACCAGAGCTGGAGCGAATTGGAAAATATGGACAATGAATATGTAGAAGACACGCGAATAAATGTTTTTTTCTTCTCATCTGTCCTACATCGTAATTAAAATAATGCAACCATGCTCGATATAATTGAAACTTTATAGTCTCGGTCAAGGGACTCAGAAGAAAGGGGACTGGGACTCGTATCGCCATGCAGAGCAATGGCCCACAGTACAAGTTTTACAGTAGGGGTGGAATAATGTTTTCCTGTGTTCGCTAGCTTCTATATGTATAGGTCCCGCTTTTGTACCCTCCGTCTGAGCTTTCAGGCCCTCAGACACTCGACCATCTTAGAGTTCTCATAGATCAACGAATACCACTTCATCAGAAGGGTATTGCGACTTGGATATTTGTGCGTACCCCGTCCTGCCTTTTATGTAAAGCCGGACTTGATAGCCTCGCAGTTTGCCATCCTCTCCGCCCCTTTGAAGCTTATTCGTACGCTAGCCTCCCCTTACCAGTTTTTTTTCTGAGACTCCCTTGACATGAAGCCATAATACCAAACTTCCCGTTCTACTTTTGCGCATGGCGGACTTGGTCTCATCTGAAAGGCACGTTAATGACATTTTCCTGAGTTTGATCTCCGTCTGAACCTCAACTGTAGCCCTGCGCGCGGCTCGTTATGTTGAGGCTCTCATTCGGCATAACAAAATAGTACCACAACCGATGAAAGAGCTACACACAGCGTACAACGACCCTCCACAAGTCGGTGGCGCGGACCCAGCTGTCGTGTCACGCGAGTCGCTGGAACGTGCTATCCGAGTGTTGAAAATGACACCGGAGGAGTCCAAAGAGTTGTTCCGCGCCCATGAGCAGGTTGTTACGCGCCTGACCCATCGTAATACTTAACAGATAAATAAATGAAGAAATCCCCTCACTGCTGAAAAATCGAGCTGCAAGTATGATTATGGCTGTGGGAAGTCATTCACCGCAGATATCCATGAAAGATGACTATAGGCCATTTGCGATTACATTCGTGTTCTCCCAGACCAATGATCGGAATTGTTTTTCTGAAAAATAAAGGACAAGACGAGAAAGCACTGTACATGTAGCGGAAGTATCCAATTGATTGACTGTCCGTATCAGGGCCGATTGTTCGATTTCCCTCGAATACATATACGTAAGAAATGAGAGAAAATAAATCCAAGCTCAGCGATGGTGCTGCAAATGGGGGGCGCTAAGACGGTTATGTTATAAACTGGTGTGTCTGAGTCCCAACATACACGTCCACACCTAGAGCCTCAAGCTCCCGGAACCTGTCCACACTCTCCTCTAGCTGGTTATATTCTGGCCAGACGAGCCTGAACGAGCGGAGCTGGTTCTGGCCACCAGCATCGACTACATTCTTTTTCCATACTATCAGCGCACTGGCCAGTGCGAAGTAAT